>LFZO01000314.1:0-42348 GCA_001578225.1 Pseudocercospora musae | reverse complement strand
AAAGAGCTAACAAGGTTAGCTAAGATCTAAGGATACAAATAGGATTTCTCTATACTATACATCCCTAAACAAAATAGTATTATAGAATCATTAAACAAGGTTATCCTAACTAAAGTACGGTTAATGATAATAGACTTAGGAATGCCTAAAGACCTCTAGACCTATACTATAATCTATTTAGTATAGCTAACAATTAGATTAGCTAACTTAGAGACAAAGTAGATTCCTCTTATCTATCTAGAAAGGGAGATGAAATAGGGCACATTAAAGATTAATCTATTAAAAGTTAGAAGATTTAGCTACAAAGCTTACAAGCATATTAATCAAGTTATTAAGTTAAGAAAGTTTGCACTAAGGGCGTACATCTACTAGAACATTAGGTTTCAAAACAATTCATTAACTAACTACCTTCTATAGAGGGTAGTATAGGATGCAAGAACAAACAAGTTCAAGTATAATATTAGGTTTATACTACATGTCTCATTCTATAAAGACTAGACCTATGGCTAAGAAATTGAAAAGACCAAAAGAGATCTAATGAATTCAATCCTACAATAGAGTAGTAGCTAACTAATGTTTAAGATTGTCTTAGATAATCTAGATAAGATTAGGGACCCAAGAAATCCCTAGCTATTTACTAAAGACTAGAACATGAATATAACTAGTATAGGAGGGCTATTAAGTAATCTAAATGCAAGCTTAGCACTATAGCCTCTAATACAAGAGGATCAAGCTATAGATAGCCCTTAATAGCCTTAAGGGGAGCAAATACAGCCTAGCTAGTAGTATACTCTATTAACAAGTCTATAAGAGGAAGACTCCTAGCTAGCTTAAGGGGAGTAGATATTAGCAAATGAAAGTCTAGATGAAAATTAGACATTAGTAGATAATAATGAGCCGCCTAGAAGTAGGCTAACCTAGGTAATAGATAGTAGTTAAGTAGTAGAGTAGCATAATCCAATGCCTCCCTTTAATCCATAACTAGTAATTAGTAAAGAAAAAAGTAGCTATTCTCTAATAGTTTCAAGTATAGAAACTATAACAACTAAATCTAGCCCTATATCTATAACAACATTATTAAGAGGGAGAAAAGTTAAAAAACATAACTACAAATCCCTACATACAGGTCGCCTTTTAGCTAGTATAATAGCTATAGCACTTTAGGAAAACCTCTTGAAAGTAGCTACAAAGCATATATTAAAGAAAAAGAAGGCAAAGAAGCCTAGTAATAGTAAGCTAGTTACCCTAAACTAAGTATTAAATAGTAAAGATGCTTAGCTATAGAGGTAAGCTATTATTAATGAGTTGAAATCACTTACAAAACAATAAGCCCTTATCTAGATTAAAGCTAATTAACTCCCTAAGGGGAGAAAGCTAATAAAAGGAAGATAGGTCTAGAAGATTAAACGTCTCCCTAATAGTATAATTGAAAAGTATAAGGCTAGGTACATAGCTAAAGGATTTACCTAAAGAAAGGGTATTGATTACAAGTATACTTTTGCTCTAATACTAAGGGCTACGACTAGTAGGTTCTGCCTAGGACTAGTAGTAGCCTTAGGGTTGAAAAGATGCTAAGTGGGATGTCTAGACTACATTCCTTAAACCTAAAATAGACAAGCTAAACTTCATGTTAGCCCTAGAAGGTTCATACCTTATTAGAAAAAATCTAGAGGAATTCCTATACGTTGAAGTTAAGAAAGGACTTTATAGGATGAAACAAGTAGTATCCCTATAGTACTATAATGTAGTAGACACTTTAAGAAGCCTTAGACTTAAGGTAATAAAGAGTAACAGCTATCTCTTTATTAGAAAAGGAATTATAGTTATCCTTTATGTTAATGATTTCTAAATCTTTAGAAGAAACTAGAAGGACATTAACAAGCTTATTAATAGTCTAAGAAAGAAGTACACTATCAAGATTGTTAAGACTAACCTATTCCTTAGTCTTGATATCTAAGAAGACTAGAACTTCCTAAATATGTCTTAGAAGTATTATACTCTTGAGAAACTAAAGAAGTATAGACTTAACAAGTATAAGTCTATTAAGTATCTACTTAACAAGCTACTATATACATTCGATAGAGAATGCATAGTAGTAGACTATGAACTCTTTAATAAATTCATTAGAGGGCTCTAATAGCTTTCAAATTAGACAAGGCTAGACATTACTATATCTACAAACTACCTTGCTAGGTTCCTTTCAAATCCTAGACCTAAACATGTTAATATAGCTAAGCATATCTAGAAGTACATTGCTAGAATACCTAAAAAGTACCTAGTATTCAAGAAGGGTAGTGCTACTAAGTTAGGATTAGAGATATGTCTTAAAGCTTTTATATAGATCTACTCTAATACTAATTTTGCTACTAACCTAGGCATAGCTAGATTAGTTTTAGGATTCCTAATACTTATGTCTAGAGCACTAGTTATCTAGAGATTATAGCTTTAAAAGGAGGTTGTCTAGTTAAGCACTAAGGCCAAATATGTTTCTCTAAATGAAGTAGTAAAGGAGCTTAGATAGCTTAAGAATCTTTTAGATAAAATCAAGAGATTTACTAGTCTCTCGATGAAGTGTGTAATAATTAATGTTAACAACTAGTTAGTAATCCACCTTATAGAAAACCATACAAATTTAGGAAGAAGCAGATATACTAATCTAAGAAATCACTACTATAGGGAACAGTTCGACAAGGGTAACATTAGGGTTAAATATATTAACACCTACTATTAAATGGCTAACTACCTAATAAAGCTAAGGTTAAATAACTAAATCCTATAAAGCAGGATTCTCTAAGCTATTCTTTTAGAATTTCATTTGTTCTAGAACTAGAAGACAAACTCAATACATTTATTTGCATTTTATTAAAATCAATCTTAAAACCAAGTTTAGAACTTTTTAGCCTAGGTACCATTTAGTAACCTAGGCTCTAAACTGAAATGCTAGGAAACAAACCAAGCCTAGTATGGTTTTTAGATCTTCCCCGGTATAACTAAACCAACTAGCTATAATTAAGGATAGCGGTACCTACTACCTCTAAAAGTAGAACCATTAGCAAACCTCCGGTAAAAATCGGCCTCAATACGCCTAATAGCATAATATATAGCCTCTATTACTTTACTATCACTATCCCTTAATAAATAGTTGAAGTTGATAACAATCTACCTACGCTATAAACCATCTCTACTAATAAAGATCTCCCGAGCTCGATTAATAATAACTGTATTCGGTCCTAGTATACTACTTAAGCCTTAAGACCTAACCGAATTAGCCCTTAAGCGAGCTAACTAAGAACGAGGAGTTAACTAGTATCTAGAAGTGCTATAACGGCTATACTAAAGTCCCTATCTATTATTAATGTAGGCATTGTAAAAGAAAGTGTTACTAGCTACGTTTGTACGCTAGATCTTGTTATATCTAATAAACACCTTACCCTATGTATTGTTTGCATAGTACTAGTAAGGAGGAGTCTACTATACAGTACTAGTACTTGCTTTAGCCAAGATACTAGGTAAGTAGTTAACATAGCTACTTATATTAATAGAACCCTAGCCATTGAATCTAGGATGCTAGACTAAAGGAATTGGATTGCTAGTAGTATTGTTAAAGAAACCTATCTACTAGGAAGATAGCTTTATAGGCTAACTAATGCTATTACTACGGTTCTAGGCCTTAAGTATCTATCAATACTAGTTAAGGTTAACCTTACTTAAATAAAGTCTAGAGGCAAAAGCAGCATTAACTATAGCCTAGAGCTAACTATTAGTTATGTTTGTAGTAGCTATAATGAATCCTATCAAGGTTAGTAAGGATCCCTACAATAGCTAATATCTAGCTTACCTTTATAGGAATTTTTAAAGAGTTAGAAAAGATGTAACCTAGTCTAGATAACAAGCAAATTGCTTGATATTGCTAGATTTAGTATAGAAAGAAGAAAGTTAAGTTTAGCCTTAAAGGTTGAAAGACTTATAAGTACTAAGATTAAGGATATAAAGTGTCTATACTTAAGCTATTTAGCAAATATGTAACTACTTAAAGAAGTAAAGGAAAGCATAGGAACAATCTAACCTAGTTAAGCAAGCCAATAGGCTATAAGAGCCTAAAGGAAGTAAAAAAATAACTAATCTAAGGACAATAAGGACACTAATCTAAGGTTAGGAACTAACTAGAGTTAAGCTAAAGGGGCTTATAACCTTTATTAAGGCATAGGCTGTAGCATGCATAGTATGTAAAGTAAAGCAAACTCATAAGTGATTATTAACTAACTAACTAAAGGGGAGTGTTGTATATTAGTTAGTATACTAAGGTAATAGGGGAGGAACAATAATAGGTAGCTTTTAAGGGCACTGATTTAGGGCTACTGTTACAGACTTATTCAGTCTGTTACATACTAACTCAGGGTTACTAACAAGGACATATAAAGGTTGACTAGTTAGCTACCTTCTGTAGTGTATGCAATTCAGTAGGCAATTCACGAATGTCTCGGTCTGTACCATTAATTTACAACATCCCATTCTCGAGGCCTTGGCATGCGCGATCAGCATAGTGATCGCAACATTGAGAGCACATTGGCAACAGCAGTTGTATCTGATACAATAACCAGTAAAGGTGGCGGTCGACATGTTGTCTGACATGCTGTCGACCAGAGATGGGTCTCGCGAGCAAGATTCCAAAGTCCGTATGCAGATCCGGACATTTTACAAGGACCAAAGGGGCGATGCTGCCAAGCAGAAGACCGAAATGGCTGCTGTATAATCAGAAGAACTCGAGAAAGGAAGTGCAGGGCGAAGTTGACGCGGAGCAACTCTGCGCCGAAGGAGGCCGCGTTGCAGATCGGTTTAGAATAACTTCCTACAGACCGCACAACAAGTGGCACAGCCGACGAATACAGCTTTCACAAGATGCAAACGTCTTTCACGTTTGGGCAGACCGTGCTCTCGCCAATTGGTGGATCACAGTAGGCAATGATCTGATAGCCGCCAAATCTCCAATGAAGCACTTCCAGTAGGTGTAACGACGGACAGCATATATGAAGGCCTCTAGCCTCGACTGAGCATTCAATCTTCATCGGGTTCTGCAAGTCTTTGACAGCTCCCTTCGAGCACTCGTCGTAACCGGCGTAATTAGCAAACAAGGCGGAGCACTAATATCAGCACTCCTATCCAAACCCTCCCAACCCTTCGAAATCTACGCAGTAACCCGCAATAAAACCTCCAAATCCGCTCAAGCCCTCGCCAGCAAACCACACGTCCACATAATCGAGGGCAGCTTCAACGATCCGACCGCAATTTTCTCCCAAATAAACCCCCAACCATGGGCTCTCTTCGCCATGTGCAACCCGATGAACGCGAAAAAAAGAAGAAGAGGAAGGAAAAGCCCTAGTAGACGCAGCCATAAAAGCCGGTGTGTGGAACATATAGTCTTCACAGCCACCGATCGAGGCGTGAACAGCGATAACGATCCTACAATTGTCCCGCACTTTACTTCGAAATACAACATCGAGAAGGAAATCATAACGAAAAGCAATGATGGAAACAGGACGACATGGACATTTCTCCGCCCCGTAGCTTTCTACGAAAACATGACCAACGACTTTTTTTGGGGGGAAAGCATTCACCTCGATGTGGCGTCGATCGCAAGTTACAACTCGTCAGCACGAAAGATATTGGAAAAATCGCTGCGGAAGCTTTCCTCCACGCCGGAAGCCCAGAGTATAAGAACATGAGCATTCCAGTGGCAGGAGATGAGATTTCTGTCGCTGAAGCCGAAAGGGTGTTTAGAGAGGTTACTGGACAACAGATTCCAGAGACATACGAGTTTATTGCGAGGATACTGAAATGGTCGCTTCATGAGCAGTTGGGCATAATGTGTGACTGGTTTCGAACACACGGATTTGGTGTGGATGTCCCTCAGTTGAGGAAGAGGTATCCGTATTTGGAGAACTTTAGAGCTTGGTTGGAGACGGAGAGTGCTTGGACGCAATAGCTAGCGGGGCGTGTTCAGTCAGCCTTGGGCATGACGGACAAGGTCTTGTACTTTATCTAATCTGTATTCGTAATGGCAAGCTTTCATTTATCTCAAGCAATCGAGACGATCTCATATGCAACCTTATTGTCCTGGTGTGCGCAGCTTCATCGGACTTCACTCGAGCCTGGGAACATATTTGGGAGTTTTGTTTGGAAAGACACGGCGTTTTGGAAGAGAAATCTATTCATGGCCAAAACCAGCCAATTGAAGAGGTCGCTACGGCATGTGCCAAGAATCGCCGCATGATATCAAACACCCGAGTATGTGAGGCTTCGCAGAAGCCACCATACAAGCTCTTCCTATGCTACCGGCTCGATAAGAACATTTCGGTCGAGGGCATCACAAGCATTTTTCATCATTAGCCAGACGCCTGAAGCCAAATTTTGAGTTGTCGAACTTGCGTCTCATTTTCCGCGCGCCCCATTTGATAGTAGATCCATTTCATTCCAGCCAAGAAGAGAGAAAGCTCCAGCTCCTCACTCTACTTGCGCATCCATATCGCGCACAAGAGAACATCTACCTTGTGATGAGAGTAGCAACCAGGGCGTTTCTTGCTAGTAGGACTTCGTCGTCAGTCGGTATGCGCGTCGAGCCAAAAACACACGCATCCATTGTCGAGATCGAGGTGTATGCTGCTATTTCCAAGTCTCCAGCCCAGCTTCGCCGAAGACTCCAGGCCCATTCGAACGCCGTCTCTGTCCGTGACAATGCATCGCTGCGTGACTTCATAATAGAAAGCTGATGCTTTTAGAGCGAGCGTGTGTGATAGATTTCCTGATGATGAAGACCCAGGAATCTCTCAATCCAGACGTGCCATCATTTGATCTTTGGTGAGCGGTGTCAAGTTGTCGATATCGAGGCCCTTCTCCGCTAGCACAGACTTCATGTGAGCCGGCACAAGCTGGTGGTTGAGGTGCGGCGCAATCGAAAGTTCTGTGAGGCCGTGTTAGCATTGCAAACTTCTGAAACATTCGCTCATGAAGCTGGACCACGTACCATGATGAGAGAAGTCGAACAGGTTGGGCAGGTCTTTGCTCGCTCCTCCTGCATGGCGCGAATCCGGCAGTCTCGTACTCGGATCCCTAAGCTCATCGAAAAATGGGTGCACCATGGCGTCAATCGCCGACAGGCGCTGCGTCGGCGTGTACTCAAGGAGTCGCGAGATCAGATCGATTGCATGCGGGTCGGCCTTACGGAACACCTGTTCAAATTGCAATGTCAGTCGCGGCCTTTCTTTGCACCCCGACACGAGAGCATGTAGTTACCTTGCTGAAAGGATGCGGCTTGATCTGCGGGAACTTGTGCTCCATGTAATTCGGGTTCATAGTGCGAATTTGGTCGCGAGTCGGCGTGCCAAGCACCTTGATGATCTCCACCAGCTGGTCAATACCGGACTCGCCAGGAAAAAGCGGCTGGCCCAGCATCAACTCCGCCATGACGCAACCAGTGGACCAGACATCTGTGAATTGTCAGTGAATGACCATTGCACGTGAAAGATATGAAAGTCGAACTCACCGATCTTGGTGGTATAGTTAGTAGCACCGAAGATGAGTTCTGGCGCACGGTAGTATCTGGAGCAGATGTAGGAGACGTTTGGCTCATTTTCCACCAAAATCTTTGCAGAGCCAAAGTCACACAGCTTCAGAATACCAGAGTGAGGGTCTAGAAGCAGGTTTTGAGGCTTGATATCTCTGTGACAGATGCCCTGCGAGTGTATGTAGGCGAGTGAGCGGAAGAGTTGGTAGATGTAGAGTTTGACCTCCAAAATGGGCATGGTGGTCTTCAGCTTGTTGAAGTGTCGCGAGGCCCGATACACGGTTTCCGGCACGAACTCGAGCACGAGGTTGAGATAGACTTCATCTTTCTGGGCGGCGATCAGAGCTGTTTGGACGCCCATCTTGTTATCGAGATCTCTCACCCTCTCTCCGTTGGAGTAATAAAACGCCTTGAGTTCGACGATATTTGGATGACGGACGATTCGCATGATCTGGAGTTCTCTGTTCTGCAAGCATAGTCAGCGTCAGAAAGTCATCGCGTCTCCAAAGCAGGACTCACCTTGAATCGCTTGTCCTGCAGGACCCGCTTGATGGCTGCGTCTTCGCCCGAGGGAGAGAGTTTGGTCTGAAAGACTACTCCAAAGCTGCCATTGCCCACGATCTTGCACTGGGTGTACTGCATTTCCTTGGTCTCGCCAGTCAGGCCATCCTGCACTTTTTCGCGAATGACTTCTGCGCAATCGTGTTAGCTCACTGCCGCTCTCACTACGTGAAGCATTGCCGTATCACGAGGCAAAGATGTGCATACCACCCATCCTTAATCCTGAGAACGCCGATGGGCGATTCTGCGACATTGTAGGGAGCGGCTGTGGTGGTCACGCGCAGGTGTGACTTGCTATCGCGAGTAGGGCGGGCTGCTATTCAGCAGCTGGTGAGGAGATTTCGAGGTTGCGCAGAGGAGGTCCGTTTTGGCTGCTGTTCGCAGTGCACCGCGCGAGTCGCGGTAGTGAAGAGGTATAAGCGCTGGTTGCGTAGGCTGTGGCCTGCGGCAGGTGCTCGAGGTCAGGTCAGGTGTGACGGCTGAGCAATGCGGGCCGTTGTCGACTTGAGGCAGGTGCGTGCAGGAGCGCGCGCACACACAGTGCTGATGGTCGTGGCAATGGAGCGTGAACGTGAGCGTGAGGTTGGGCGTATGGCTGGCAATGCTGCAGCTGCTGAGAGATCGCGGTGTTGGTGGTGGTGGTGGTGAGCGGCGCGCGGACGGGTGATGTAGGTACAAGAAGCCCCTCAATCTTCGATCACGAGCACAGAGATGCTTGGACGGGCTGGCTCAAAGTGAGGTGTCTGGCGGCGGGTGGGTTGGCTTAGAATTATACAGTAATGGCGGCGGGCTCTCGAGATGATGCTCACTTCAACAGCACGAATTCAACGCTACACTCCCAGCGGCACCCAGAGGCTGGATATATCACAGTACAGAGGTCAGAGGGTATTCCTGACCTTCCTGACGGCCCAGCAGGGGATTTGTCTGCAATGCTAAAACGCCCAAAACTATCCTAGAGGGCCCACAAACGGTCACATCACATGGTCTACTTATGTCATACTCTTGGGCTACGTTGTGATTTCGCTCTCTTTGTGCTCGCTGTTGCGCCTCCGTTGGGCGTCTCAAGGTTGCCATCCGGAACACACTCTAAATCTGTTGCGAAGCACGTGGAAATACACATGCCTTGAACGCTGTCCTTACAACGCACAACCGACGACGACAATATCGAGGAGAATATCGTCCGAGCTAGCCCCTCAAATCGCTCCAGCTCTGATCATGTGGTCACTGGGGCATACGCCGCCTGCAGATCTAGCAGCCAATTTCTCGCAGCACCCGCACCCGCACCCGTGACTACTGACCCTGCAATGCAACGCCTTTTACGGCTCCGGCGTGAGAAAAGGGCATTTGAGCGGCCATGGAGAGAACACCGGTGTCCACTGTTACACCCATTCTCACACCGTGAATCTCGAATCTCTGTCTAGCACGCCGCGGTCAGTACTCCTTATTCTCATCGAGCGTCTCGGCTGGCGAAAGCCTCTGCATAATCGAAGCTCCGAAAACAGCTTGCTGCAGTACCTGACAGACGTGCATGGTGAGGTCTGTCACCCTCTGAATATGCCTTGACCAATCACATCACTTGCGATAGTTGTACTTTACGGCCCAAGTGCAAGCTTTTCAAAGCTCCTGGACCACTACGCCATTTGCCTGCTTTGCGTGGTCCAAACGTGGTACCGCTTGTCACTTGCCAGCGTCCACAGGCACAGTCGGCTACGGCCAGTTGTGGATTTCGCTAGGGAGGCTGGAAGCTGCATGAAGTGCGCATCCGCACACTCAACCGCATCATGGCAAACCATTCAACTGTACTCGCCGAACGCCCTGACTCCGAGCCATCGGACACATGCAGCCGATCTCATCTGAACTCCCGTCTTCCCACATGTTCGCCACAAGCGTCGAGCAAGTCCTCCAAGCGAACCTCAAGACAACCCGTGCTGACCAAAGCCCGCCAAGAAGTGTTATAAAAATACTTTAGACCAACCTCAAGTAGATGCCTAAAGCTACGACGAAACTCCGTACAGCGGATGCCGGGAAGTCCGTATCGGGCCTAGCGCCGCCGCGTCGGGTTATCTTGCGCGGCGCGGCCCGTTACGCTACGCTTAGTAATCGCTAGCTACAACTATAGATACAACTCTCTATATCTATATATATAATTAGACTAGTAAAGGAGAGTATCTATACGCGATACTAGCTACGAACCTAGAGATAGTAACGTTATTATTATCGATAGAGCTAAATCTCTTCTATTTATAGTACTATCTAGAAAGGCAATTTTAAGATATCTAGATAAAAGAAGTCTAGCTCTAAGATAACTAGCTATTTAGAAAACTATCTAGACTATCTATCGAGCCTAGCGTAGCTATAACTAGTATAAGAACTAATACTAAGTCGATAGACTAACCTTTCTAGAGAGGAAATCTACTCTAGAAATAAGAAACTAGTATAGTAATCTAGGACTAATTATCTTAAAGAGAAGAAAGGAATAACTAAAGAGAAGGTTTTAATAACTACTTAAAGAAGAAGGGAACATAGAGAATAAAGTACTTAGTATATTCTATAGCCTATAGTCTCTAGAGGAGTATAGCTCTAGATTTACTCTCTAGACTCTAGCTTTTACTCTAGAAATACTAATACTAGTTCTAAAGGCTAGATATCTAATATAAACTACTTCTTATATTATATATAAGATAGTAGTAGTTACAACTACGCCGTTCTATATATAATAAGAAGATAAATAAAAATGTCTAACTCCTAGGCTAAGGCGCTAGCGCCTACGAGTATAGGAGATACGAATATACTACTCTAGAAACAACGCCGCGATAGTAGACCTAAGGAAAGGTAGAGGAAAGGAGGGATCTAGCCTCTACCCTAAAGCTAGACTAAAGGCTAACTAATACCCAAATCGGGCCCTAAAGGCCCGAAAGAATAGCCTAACTAGCTAAAAACGAGTAGAAATATCTAAAAGAACCTATAGACCCTAATAGACGATATCTAAAAGGTACTAGATACTCCCTAGGCCCTAGACTTCCTATCCCTCCTCTCCCTCCTCTAGCGGGCCTAGACCTAGCTCCTATACTAATTAAAAGACGCCGATACTACAAACATCCTCTAAACCTATCTACTAAACCTCTAAACTAATACGAAAATACCCGAACCGAGAATATAGATATAGACTACCTCCTAAGGCTAGCTAGCTATACTAAGTATATAGAGAATCCTCCTCGAAAGTTACGTAATTATAATAAGGATTAGCTAGAAGGAAGAGTAAGAAAAGATAAAAGGTCTTACTAACTAGGAAATACTCTAGAGACTAAAAGACCTAGGGGTAATTACTATTAAGAAACTCGAGAGCGGCGACCTATAGGTATTTGTAGTATCTAAACCTACTAAAGACAAGTAAACAAATGAACTAGGGTAGATATAGAAGGCGCTCCCTAGCGCTACGGTAGAGGCCCTAATATACTAGATACTAGTCTATAGCTTTAGGGCTATAGGATTTAACCCTAAAGATCCTAGCTATATCTATAAGATCTAGGAAGAGAACGGAAGACTCTATCCGAATCTCAAGATATCCTAAGTAGCCTAGCTTAAAAGCCGAAAGGTAATAGAAGGGAAGATATACTCTTCTATTATCCTAAATACATAAAGCTTAGCCTAAGTAAAGGAAATTATACAAAAAGGCCTTATATCTCTAGGTACCCTTCTTACTATAGAAGAATTCGATCCGAAGTAGAGACCTATACAATGCCTAAAGTATAGACAATTTAGGCATATAGCAAAGTACTATAGAGCCGAACAAGCATGCGGGAAATGTATAGGACTATATAGAACCGACGAATACTAAGGAACGATAAGGAAATATAGTAACTACTAAGGTACCTATATAGTATAGTTAGTATCGTACAAAGTAAAACAAGTAGCTATTGCAAAAGCAAGGGCCTTTAGAGACTAAGTAACTAAGAGCTAGAACTACCTTACCTACTATAAAGACCCGAAGGACCCGGAGGGGTAGATAACTATAGGATCTAAGAGAAAAGTTAGAAGCACAAGCCTAGACATAGATATAGACGAAAGGTTAAGGAGACTACTAGGGAGACTAATAGGTACAAGCTCTATCGCCCTAGTAGGAAGATTATAGAATACTAAGATCTTATTACTATTCTCCCTAGCTATAGGCTAAGAAGGGCAACTAGGTTAAAACTAGGGCTAGGAAGCGATAGAAGACGTATAGGCATATTAGGGCGCCTAAAATGAGTAGTAGCTAGGGGAAGCTTACTATCCTATAGTACAATACTAACCATAGCGTAGACAAGATCCAAATCCTATTCCTCTAATAGCTAGATCCGAAAGAATACTAAGTAGTAGCAATCTAGGAACTATGGATTAGCCCTAGTAACGGGAACATAGTAGTATACCTAGGATACTATACTATACTCCTAGGAGTAGTATACCTAAGGGTTGCTATATACGTATCTAAGGAAATTAGTATACAAACATAGAACGTAATAGAATACTTAGGGGACATAATTGTAGTTCGCCTTCGTATAGGGGAAAGATAGGTCAACATCCTTAACTACTATAACCTATCTAGCCCTACTAGAGACTACGTACTAGGTACCCTCCTACTAGTAGAGGAAGCAACCTAGGGAAAAGAGGGAGAGGAGATCGTTCTACTAGGGGATTTTAACCTATACTATCCTAGGTAGGAAGGGAATAACGCCTAGAACTAATATTGGGTAGTAGATTACCTTATTACAATTATAGAGAAGGCCTACCTCGACCTACTACTAGAGCTAGGCACGATTATATAGGAAACTCCTAGGAGCTATTAAACACTAGACCTAGTATTTAGGACTATAGGAATGTAACAAAATGTACAAGAATATAGAACAAGGATAGACCTAGAAATAGGATTAAACTATATACTAATCTAGACTACAATCTTATAGGCTCCGACTAGTACTAAAGCCTAGATACAAAGACTATAATAGAAAAAGGTAGACTAGGATAGGATTAGGGCAAGGGTAAAGAAGGAGGCACTAGGAATCTATACTAAAGCAATAGATATACTAGAATAGCTCGATACGATAGCCTAGGAGGTCTAAGAGATACTTACTAGGATAATCTAAGAGGACATCCCGAAGGCCAAACTATCTAAATATACTACGATAACCTAGTTATAGGAGTGTAGCAAAGCGGTAGAAAAGATAAGACGCCTAAAGAGGAAATAGAGCTAGGAAAGAATAGAAGGGGACCTAGTAGTATACCTAATAGCCTTATAGGCTAAAGGTAGGCAAATTAGGAAAGATAGGAATCTAGGCTAGAGAGACATAGTCAAAGAGATTACTAAGGACCCGAATAGGATCTAGAAACTAGCTAAGTAGGCTAGGGAAGGGGTAGGACAAAGACACCCCCTTCTATAGTTCCTAGAGATTAAGGACAAGGATAGCATAATACAAATAGAAAACTAAGGGAAAGTAGAAGTACTAGCCTAGTACTTCTTTATAGAGCCGAGGGCGGCTAACCTAAAAGATATACAAGATACATCCTACCTAAGCCTATTCTAGATAGAGGAAGAGGTTAGAATAGGAGAACTCTAGAAGATACTTAATAGGCTCCCTAAGGGTAAAGCCCTAGGACCCGACCTAATTATTAACCTAATACTCAAGGAATATAGGTAGGAACTTGGACCCCTACTATGCAAATTCTTTATAGTATGCCTATAATAAGGATACTACCCTAAACCCTTTAAACACTCTATAACGGTCGTCCTAAAGAAACTACAAAAGCTAGACTATACTAAACTAGGAGTATATAGACCTATAGTATTACTAAACACCCTAGCAAAAGTCCTAGAGGCTATTATTATAGAGAGAATAAGCAAAGAAGTAGAGGCGAGAGATCTCCTTCCCTAATCCTAGATAGGAGCTAGACCGGGAAGGTCTACTATCTTAGCCCTAGAGCTAATAACAGAATAGGTCTAGATAGTCTAGAAAACGGACCTAATAATAGTAGCATTAATATTATGCCTAGACATATTAGGAGTATTCGATAATATATTATACTAAAGGCTAATATACAATATTAGGATAAAAGTATATCTATAGTATATTGTACAATTTATCTAGTTATTCCTCTAAGATAGGACAATATGCCTTAGACTAGGAGAGTACATAGACTAGGCAAGGCCTTAAATAACTAGAATACTATAAGGATTAACCCTCTCGCTAATCCTATTCCTATTCTTTGTATCTATACTCCTCCCTAACCTAGAGGGTAGGGAAACCATAGCGATAGGATTTGTAGATAACTCTAATATCCTCGTATATAGGAAGACTATAGAAGGGAACTATAGAAAGCTAGAGATAGTATATAACAAATGTATACAATAGGTAGCTAAGTACGGGGCCGCCTTTGTACTATAGAAGTACTAACTAATCTACTTTACTAGGAGTAGGACAAGATATAACCTATAAGCTATAGTTAATATAATAGGGTTTAAGGATAGACCTACTCTATCTCTCCGACTACTAGGAGTTTGGATAGACTCGAGACTATAGTAGGGCCTATATATTAAGAAAGTAGTAGAGAAAGGTACGTTATAGATGTCCTTACTCTAGAGGCTATACAAATCTACATAGGGAGTATTATTCTAGAAGGCGAAATACCTATATATAGCTATAGTAAGGCCCGCAATAACATATAGAGCCAAAGTCTAGATAATACTAGAAGGAGTACTAGGACATAGAAAAGGAGCTACCCTAGGGCTAGAAAAGATCTAAAACTAGGCGCTAAGATACATTATAGGCGTATATAAGAGCGTAGTAGAGGGGGTCCTCTAAAGGGAAACACAAATCCTACCTATCTCTCTATATATATAAGAGATAGCAAGACAACAATTAGCTAAGATAGAGGATAAGCTAGTTACTAAGTATATCTAGGAGAGGTACAAAAAGGTCTAGAGGGAATGTAGGAGGAGTAGGGGTATAGCCTAAGCATAAGACCTAAAGACTAGATAGAGATAGATAGTAGAATAGGTTAGTAGGCAAACTAGGGAGTATATCTAATAAGGAGGAATAATGCCTAAGCATTAGTAGATATACTAGAAATGGAGTACATAATAGGAAAGCTAAGTTAGGAGGAGATAGATATCCTAATAGGGCTAACAACTCCCTATAGCCTAGTAGGAAAGGCTAAAAGGCAAGGAAATATACTAAGGATAGATAAGGAAGCAAAGCATAATAGTAACCCTACTTAGGACTAAACATATTAGCCTAAATGCATACCTAACAAGGAGGAGGATCCTAGGCAAGATACTAGAGTATACATGTAGATATAGGGCCTAGATACCTAAACATATTATACTCTTCTACCTAGAGAGACAAAGGACAAGGAACTAACTTATCTAAAGGGTAGGGTTATTATAGTAGGAGCTTACGTAGACTAAGAGAGGCCTAAACGAAGTAACTAGGTAGATAATTAAGGAGGGTCTCCTAGAATAGTTCTCCCTTGCAAGGGAGGAGTTAGAAAAGGAGGAGGAGGATAGTAGGAGGTAGGAATAGGAGCCTAGTAAGAGGAAGGAGCTATAGAGATCCTCTCTATGTCCTATAGCCTAAATAGATACTAAAGGTAGGGATAGAATCCTACAAAGTAGGAAGAAGATAAAGGGTTTTGTACCGGAGGCTATAGGCTAAGGGCTTTTACCTTCGATAACGGATAGGGATAGCTACTTGTCTAGTAGTTAGAATAGTATAGCAATGCAAGAATTTACTACTATATATAAGATAGTCTATAAAGTACTATTTAAGCCCTACTATACTTATTCTTATTAAGCGTAGTAAAGACTAGTCTACTATAGAGCTTAAGAATAACTTATATCTTTCGTAAGGATATTACTTACTAGTTATAATATCGTATTACGTTATTATTATTATTACTATCGAGATAGGTAGATAGGATATAATATTTATCTAAGATAGAAATTATATAATCTAGATTCGATTTTAGGCTAATTATAGTAGGCTTTCGATTTTATAAATATATCTTTAAATTTAAGTTCTTCTATTATAATCTAAGATAGAAAGTCTAATATATTCTCGAGCTCTACTATAGGCTAATAGACACCTTCTATAACTCTCGTTATAAGCTCCTTAAGTTACTCTAGCTACCTATTTAGGCCTTTACTATACTCGAATAAAGAATATTTAAGTATAGAAACTAATATAGGAAATCCAATTTCTAGTAGTATAGATTATATAACTAGATACTAAGTAAGAATAGGAATAGTTTATAGCTTAGTAGAGAGCTAATATAGAAGTTAACTAGAAAGTAGGAGGAATAGCAATAATCTATATTTAAAGGGGAGATAGAAAGGGAAGGAAAGGGATAGGGATACTACTCTATTCCCTAAACTAGATTTTCCTCCTATCTAGTTTAAAGCTATAAAGAAACGAGTTAATAAAGGATACTAAACTAGAGGAAGTAGATACGATCTAGTTAAGATAATAGAGATATAGGGAACCTCTTAATATTTAAAAGACTAGTATAACTAAGAGTAGGGCTTAGTATTCCTAATAGTATAATAGAGAGTAGAGGTTTTTAATACTATACAAAACTAGTAGGGGCTTTAAGGGAGTTAGGAAGATAGAGTAAAGGGCTTTTTCCCTTCTAAGGAAAACTAGAGATCGCTACTTGTCTAGTAGTTAGAATAGTATAGTAATAAGATTAACCTACCTATATATATAATTGTAAGCGAAGCTCGCCTTATAATAATAAGGATACTATAGAAGGCTAAATATACTAAGTTATTACTATATAATTCCCTAGATTTCTAAAGCTAAAGATCTAATTAGCTATATTCTATAAGAACTAGTAGAATAGTAAAACTCGAGCTCTAGTCTCTAATAATAGTCTTAGATAAGATAGCCTATAATAATAATAGTCTATAACGACGCCTACCTATCTATAATAACGTCTATCTATCTATAATAATACCTATCTATAATTCTATAACGATACCTAAAACGACGATAGCCTATCTATAACGACTATAATATAGATAATATAAGTAGATAGATAGGAATTAGTAGATAAATATAGTATTCGATAGAGATCTAAGAGGAGAGGAAGGAGAAGAGGGAGGTTAGGCTAGCGCTAAGCCCTATCTAAGGTATCTAGACTCTAGCTTTACTCGAGCTAATTATATACTAATTATATATAGCTTATATAGGCTTTCCTTCTAAAGGCCGCGCCCTCGTAGTCCTTCGCTATATCCCCTCGTTCTTTTACTAATCGCTAATAACTTAGCGCTTATAGTAGGTCGTCTAATTCGCTCTAGATTAAACCCGTAACTATTAGATAATATTATATCTAAACCTTACCTCCTTCAACTATATAATAATATCTCTCTATACTATTACTATAGATAGTAAGATTAAGTAATATATTATTATAAGAGCTCGAAGTTATTAACTAATAAGAAGTCGTTACGATATAAGCGCGTTTATATCTACTATACTAGGCGAACGTACGAGGTATTATAGCTCTACCTTAGCTTCGAGTACTAACTTAGTAGGGAACCGTTAGAATTAAAGTAAGCCTTCTAAGTAGAGTTCGAGGTTTCGTTATATCTAAAGTAACTAGGTTAGTTAGCTATCGAGTAACTAAAAAACGTAGTTTGTCTAGTTTCTATAGGTAACGGTAATTATAAGTCGAGTAGTCGTATTATCTATAGTATATCTTAAAGGATTAATACCTAGGAGTAACCTCTTATCTATAGCGTAGGCCCTATATAGCTTTACTCTATAGTTTTACTCTAGTAATATCCTTTTTGCCTTCTATTAGTATACTATATATTAGCCTTATCCTTTTACTAGGCGGCGGCATTATCGGTAGATACGGCGTAAAAGGTAGCTATAACTACTAGAGGATATACGTATCTTATAATAGTTGCCTATCTACTTACTCGTTTATTATCGCTTATCGCTATTTCGGCGGAGATAACCCTTATTATCTAGACGCCTTATATAGCCCCCTAGTCTTCTTCTTATCCTTTTTAGTAGTCTAATATTTATCTAATAACTCGCTTATATCCTTAAAAGACTTCTTACTTTCCTATAAGTCCTATTTAGATAAATACCTCTACTATTATAGTAAGTACTTCCTCTATCTATCCTTCGTCCTATCCTTTAGAATACGCTTAACCTACTATATCTCTTTACCGCTACTTAGTACTTCTTCGGCCTTAGTAGATACTTCGTTATCCTCGTAAAGATTATACGGTTTAAGAAGAAATATATAGAAGGTATCGTAGATCGTATAGGCCGGCGGTAGCTATAATTAGTATACTTATATAGCGCTACCCTTAACTTCTCGTACGCGGAATAGACTATTATATCTCGGTACGAGTTTAGGGCGCGATTTACTATCCGGTAATAGATGTTTACGTATATATAGGTTCTTTGTATTTAGTATAACTATATCGCCTTACTTAAATACTATTAGCGTATAGTACTTATTATAATACGCCTTCTAGTATACTTATACTCTTACTAAGTTGTTAGCTATCTTCTTATACGTATCGCGTATTATTTAGACGCGTTTAATTACTACTAGTATCTCTAGTACTTAACGGGCTCCCCTTTCCTTACGCTCGCCCTCGAGCGTTAATAGATCTTCTAGTATTATAGGATTACGACCTATTATTATCTAGTACGGTAAGACTTTAGTAGATAAGTATACGCTATTATTATATACGAATTTGGCGGCTTGTAGGAGGTTGACCTAGTTATTAGGATCGTTGGTAATATAGCTACGTAGGTATTACTATAGCGTAGCGTTTTGTCGCTCCGTCTAGCTATTAGTTTATAGATAGAACGTAGTCGATAAGCGATACTTAAGTCTTAGTTATAGGTATATCTTACTCTAATAGTAAGAGGTTAACGTCGGGCCCCGGTCTAATACTATATCCTTAGATATGCCCTAATAGGTATAGAATACGTTATTCTATAGCGCTTCTACTATATCGATAGCTATCTAGTCCTTTCGTATAGGTATATATCGTACGTATTTAGTAAAGCGGTTAACTACGACTAGTACGGTATCGAAGATATCTTTACTACCTTTACGCTTAGTAGGCGGAAGGCCTATAATAAAGTCTAATATTAGCTCTATAAATAGTTCGCTTAGAATAGGAAGTAAGGACAACTCGCTATAAGGTAGATATTTCGGCGCTTTATTACGCTAGTAGACGTCGTACGTATCGACGTATTCCTTTATATCCTATATACTATTCGGCTAGTAGTATATATACGATAGTAGCTCGTACGACCTCTCTATACCGTAGTGTCTAGTAAGCTTACTATTATAGTATCGCTTAATAATCTCTTATCGGATCGAATACTTAGTAGGGATATAGAGCCTACCTTTATATTATAAGTACCTATCGGTATCGATCGACTAACTCTTACTAGATCTTGTCTTCCTTCTATTTATAAGCTTGTTAGTAAGCTCGATAGTAAAGGCGTCCCTCTACTAAATATATAATAGCTCGGTTATAAACGATTAACTATAACCCTATATAAGTTCGCTTAATAGTATCCTTACTATTTTGCGTAGTACGTACTATATATATCTAATAGTACTAGTAGCCGGATTATCTATATTATCTTTAATAGCGCTATCGCTATAGATAGTAATGTCTACTATAGAGTTATTATAACTCGAGCGATCGACGTCCTTTTTAACGTATACTAGAAGTACGATAAGGGTAACTATCTATCTATTATTAGTACGGATTCTAGAGGTCCGCTTATCCTACTATTACTATATAGTAATATTAATGTTTGCTATATAGTCTACCTAAAACATGTCTAACTCCTAGGCTAAGGCGCTAGCGCCTACGAGTATAGGAGATACGAATACACCTCTCTAGAAACAATACTACGACGATAGATCCGAGGAAAGGTAGAGGAAGGGAGGGATCTAGCCTCTACCCTAAAGCTAGACTAAAGGCTAACTAATACCTAAATTGGGCCCTAAAGGCCTAAAAGAATAGCCTAATTAGCTAGAAACGAACAGAAACATCTACAAGAACCTACAAACCCTAATAGAAGATATCTAAAAGGTACTAGATACTCTCTAGGCCCTAGACTTCCTATTCCTCCTCTCCTTCCTCTAGCGAGCCTAGACCTAGCTCCTATACTAATTAAAAGACGCCGATACTATAAACATCCTCTAAACCTATCTATAGAACCTCTAAACTACTACGAAAATACCCGAACCGAGAATATAGGCATAGACTACCTCCTAAGGCTAGCTAGCTATACTAAGTATATAGAGAATTCCCCTTAAAAGTTATATAATTATAATAAGGGTTAGCTATAAGGAAGAGCAAGAAAAGATAAAAGGCCTTACTAACTAGGAAATACTCTAGGAACTAAAAGACCTAAGGGTAATTACTATTAAGAAACTTAAGAGTAGCGACCTACGGGTATTTATAGTATCTAAACCCGCTAAAGACAAGTTAACAAATAAACTAGGATAGATATAGAAGGCGCTCCCTAGTACTATAGTAGAGGCCCTAATATACTAGGTACTAGTCTACGGCTTTAGGGCCGTAGGATTTAACCCTAAAGACCCTAGCTATATCTATAAGATCTAGGAAGAGAATAGAAGACTCTACCCGAATCTTAGGATATCCTAAGTAGCCTAGCTTAAAAGCCGAAAGGTTATAGAAGGGAAGACACACTTCTCTATTATCCTAAATATACAAAGCTTAGCCTAAGTAAAGGAAATTATACAAAAAGGCCTCGTATCTCTAGGTATCCTTCTTACTATAGAGGAATTCGATCCGAAGTAGAGACCTATATAATGCCTAAAGTGTAGACAATTTAGGCATATTATAAAGTACTATAGAGCCGAATAGGTATACGGAAAATACGTAGGACTATATAGAACTAACGAATACTAAGGAATAATAAGGAAATATAGTAACTACTAAGGTATCTATATAGTATAGTTAGTATTGTATAAAGTAAAATAAGTAGCTATTACAAAAGCAAGGGCTTTTAGAGACTAAGTAACTAAGAGCTAGAACTACCTTACCTACTATAAAGACCTAAAGGACCTAGAGGGGTAGACAACTATTAGGTCTAAGAGAAAAGTTAGAAGCATAAGCCTAGATATAGATATAGACGAAAGGTCTAGGAGACTACTAGGGAGACTAATAGGCACAAACTCTATCGCCCTAGTAGGAAGGTTATAGAATACTAAGATCTTATTACTATTTCCCCTAGCTATAGGCTAAGAAGGGTAACTAGGGCAAAACTAGAGCTAGGAAGTAATAGAAGACGTATAGGCATACTAGGGCGCCTAAAATAAATAGTAGTTAGGAGAAACTTACTATCCTATAGTATAATACTAACTATAGCGTAGACAAGATCTAAATCCTATTCCTCTAATAGCTAGATCCGAAAGAATACTAGGTAATAGTAATCTAGGAACTATAGATTAGCCCTAGTAACGGGAACATAGTAGTATACCTAGGATACTACACTATACTCCTAGGAGTAGTATACCTAAGGGTTGCTATATACGTATCTAAGGAAGTTAGTATACAAATATAGAATATAAAAGAATACTTAGGAGACATAATTGCAATTCGCCTCCGTATAGGAGAAAGATAGGTTAATATCCTTAACTACTATAACCTATCTAGCCCTACTAGAGACTACGCTCTAGGTACCCTCCTACTAGTAGAGGAGGTAACCTAGGGAAAAGAGGAAGAAGAGATTATTCTACTAGGGGATTTTAACCTATACTACCCTAAGTAGGGAGGAAACAACGCCTAGAACCAATATTGGGTAGTAGATTACCTTATTACAATTATAGAAAAGGCCTACCTTAATCTACTACTAGAGCTAGGTACGATTATATAGGAAACTCCTAGGAGCTATTAGATCCTAGACCTAGTATTTAGGACTATAGGAATCTAATAAAATATACAAGAATATAGAACAAGGATAGACCTAGAAATAGGATTAGACTATATACTAATCTAGACTACAATCCTATAGGCCTAGACTAGTACCAAAGCCTAGGTATAAAGACTATAATAGAAAAAGGTAGACTAGGACAAGATTAGGGCTAGGGTAAAGAAGGAGGTACAAGAAATCTCTACTAAAGTAATAGACATACTATAATAGCTCGATACGATAGCCTAGGAGGTTTAAGAGATACTTACTAAGATAATCTAAGAAGATATCCTAAAGGCTAAACTATCTAAATATACTACGATAACCTAGTTAAAGGAGTATAGCAAAGTAGTAAAAACGATAAGACGCCTAAAGAGGGAATAGAGCTAAGAAAGAATAGAAGGGAACCTAGTAGTATACCTAATAGCCTTATAGGCTAAAGGTAGGCAAATTAGGAAAGATAGGGACCTAAGCTAGAGAGATATAGTTAAAGAGATTACTAAGGACCCGAATAGGATCTAGAAACTAGCTAGATAGACTAGGGAAGGAGTAGGATAAAGATACCCCCTTCTACAATTCCTAGAGCTTAAGGATAAGGATAGTACAATGTAAATAGAAAACTAAGGGAAAGTAGAAGTACTAGCCTAACACTTCTTCCTAGAGCCGAGGGTAGCTAACCTAGAAGATATACAAGATATATCCTACCTAAGCCTATTCTAGATAGAGGAAGAGGTTAGAATAGGAGAACTCTATAGGATACTTAATAGGCTCCCTAAGGGTAAAGCCCTAGGACCTAACCTAATTATTAACCTAATACTTAAGGAATATAGGTAGGAACTTAGGCCTATACTATACAAGTTCTTTATAGTATGCCTATAATAAGGATACTACCCTAAACCCTTTAAACACTCTATAATAGTCGTCCTAAAGAAACCATAAAAGCTAGACTATACCAAACTAGGAGTATATAGACCTATAGCACTACTAAACACCTTAGTAAAGGTCCTAGAGGCTATTATTATAGGGAGAATAAGCAAAGAAGTAGAGGCTAGAGATCTCCTTTCCTAATCCTAGATAGGAGCTAGACTAGGGAGGTCTACTATTTTAGCCCTAGAGCTAATAATAGAATAGGTCTAGATAGTCTAGAAAACGGACCTAACAATAGTAGTATTAATATTATACCTAGATATATTAGGAGCATTCGATAATATATTATACTAAAGACTAATATATAATATTAGGATAAAAGTATACCTATAGTATATTGTACAATTTATCTAGTCATTCCTCTAGGATAGGATAACATGCCTTAGACTAGGAGAATATATAGACTAGGCAAGGCCCTAAACAACTAGAATACTATAAGGATTAACCCTCTTACTAATCCTATTCCTATTCTTTATATCTATACTCCTCCCTAACCTAGAGGATAAAAGAACTATAGCGATAGGATTTATAGATAACTCTAATATCCTCGTATACGGGAAGACTATAGAAGGGAACTATAGAAAGCTAGAGATAGTACATAACAAATACATATAATAGGTAGCTAAGTACGGGACTACCTTTGTACTATAGAAGTACTAACTAATCTACTTTACTAGGAGTAGGACAAGATACAACCTATAAGCTATAGTTAATATAATAGGATTTAAGGATAGATCTACTCTATCTCTCCGACTACTAGGAGTTTAGGTAGACTCGAAACTATAGTAGGGCCTATATATTAAGAAAGTAGTAGAGAAAGGTACATTCTAGATATCCTTATTCTAGAGGCTATATAAATCTATTTAGGGAGTATTATTCTAGAAGGCAAAATACCTATATATAGCTATAGTAAGGCCTATAATAATATATAGAGCTAAAGTCTAGATAATACTAGAAGGAGTACCTAGATATAGAAAAGGAGCTACCCTAGGGCTAGAAAAGATCTAAAACTAGGTACTAAGACATATTATAGGAGTATATAAGAGCGTAGTAGAGGGGATTCTCTAAAGGGAAACACAAATCCTACCTATCTCTCTATATACATAAGAGATAGTAAGATAACAATTAGCTAAGATAGAGGACAAGCTAGTTACTAAGTATATTTAGGAGAGGTATAAAAAGGTCTAGGGGGAATGTAGGAGGAGTAGGGGTATAGCCTAAGTACAAGACCTAAAGATAAGGTAGAGATAGATAGTAGAATAGGTTAGTAGTAATAAGTAGAACCTAAACCTATACAAACCCAAGAGCTAGGTAGTATAGGAAGGGACTATAGGTAGCATAACCCATTAGGCTATAGGTAGCCATACTAGGCAGACTAACTATCGTAGTAGTTATAGGGGTAGTTAGTAGTAATTAGAGCTCTATAGTAGAGGTATATAAAACGTAATATGTAATATATACTAAACGAAGATTAATGATGTCTCCCCCTAGTAGGAAGAGGGCTATATATACTAATCAAGATCCCTACCTAACTAGGTAGACAAGTGTATCCTAGTTACTAGACAATATCCCTCCCTTTCTAGATATCTAACTAGATACAATACCGCTTATATATATAGAAATTAAATAGGTTCGTAGTTTAGTTACTACCTAAGGTAGCTTTCTAATCGCCTCCCTAGGGGTTATTAATCCTAGTTCTACTTATAGATAATACTATCCTTAGTCGCTACTCAATTCTAAGTATAGCCGCTTTAGCGAAGCTCGTACTTACTATAGCTCTCGCCTAGTACCTCGTTATCTTCCTAGCGCTTAGAGAGGTTTCTCGTAGTATAGTAGCTCTTCTCGCTATATAGCTTACGCTCGAGATTAGCTTAAGTCGTAAGAGCTTCGCGGACTACGTCGAAGGCGCGCTAGTTCTACGCCTTAATATAGCCTTTTAGATCCTTATAGTCTAGCGCGAAGACCGCGTTACGCTCCTCTCGAATAGTAGGATTAGACTACGGAACGCGCCTAATAAGGGCGTCTAATACCGGACTAAGGCTAGTAAGCTAGATAGCGTAAGGAAACGTATATAGAATCGTACCGCCTTAGCGTATAATAGGCGTAAGGTAACGGTAAGCCTCTACGACCTAAGCGACGGTAAGATTAAAGCCCTTAACCTTAGTTCCCTTAATATAGTAGAACCCTAGATCTATACGTATCCGAGTAGCCGTTCCGGCAATATCGCTATAAGGTAGATATAGTATACGGAACGAGATAGAGCCTTCTAGTAGCGGCATTAAGTTCTACTATATAGTCTTGCCTTAGCCGCTTATAGCCTTTAGATCCTTAGGCGTAAGATACTTATCGGTTAGCTCCCCTACTTAGCTACTCGGTAGTATAAGACCGCGAGCCTAGAGCTTCTATATCTATATAGTAAAAACCTCTAGATCGTATATATAGTCGACGCCTTAAGAGTAGGCAAGCTTATCCTTAGCTTCGAAGGAGACTAACATATAGACTCGGTTAGCGCTAATACCTTCGACTAGCTCTAGAACGTTACTATTTAAGCGCATTATCTCTACTAGAGGCAAATTGCTCTTCTTAGGTATATCGCTCTCGTAATAGAACTTAGTAGGCTTTAGTATAGAGATAAGCTCGTACACGTAATTAGGTCGAAGGGCGACTATAAGGAGCTACAATAGTACGTTCTATCGGACTAGCTAGTTACTAATACTATAGATCTATAGTAGGTTAATACTCGTTTGCTTCTCTAGCGGATAGCTACGAAGATACTAGTAATATATCGCAAACTCTATAACTATCTTCTATATTAGACTACTAGCCTTCCCCTTTAGGTTCTTAGCCTAATTAAAGACGTCGATAACCGCCGTACTACCTTACTTAGCTATTGCTACTATAGCCTCTAGTTGTCCGAAGGCTCGAGCGACCGTTTATAGAAATCGATCTAGTATAGCCGGAACGATAGACTAGACCGGCGTAAAGGTATACAAGCCGAGACGTACTACTACTAGTACTATAGTACCGGTAGTACTAGCGAAGTAGTAAGCCTTGTTAGAGTTACGAAAGGCCTTAAACTCTTCCTCCGTATCGACGCTCTTACTAAGTAGAAAGAGCCGATTAGTAAGGTTATCCTTTACGTTAATTAGGCGGAGCCTATAGAACTTGGTATAGACCTTTAAGTACTTAGCGTAGATATCCTCTAGCTCGTTAGGATTATATAGGTCCTTAAATTACTAAGCTAAGTCGTAAACTATAGTAAAGGAACTAACGTCCTTATCCTTAACGCTTATAGTATCTAACTCGGCTATAAACCGACCGAACTAGCTACCTATATAATCCGTATAGATATCCTTAATTTCTACCTTAAAGTCTATCTCTTTACCTCTACTATTACTACCGGTAGACTTAGTATCTTTACTAGCCGCCGTAGCCTCGAGGCGTAGCGCTTCCTATCTATGTTCTTCTTCCTATTAACGAAGCTTAGTAATCTTAATAGCGTACTCCTACTATAGGTAGGTTTACTAAGCGGTAGTACGGCGTAGTCTAGCGGCCTCTCACGTAGCTAGCTCTCGGGTAGCTACCTCGTCTAATACCTTCTATACTTCGGTCTAGTAACGGATTGCCTAGCGCTACGATAGGGTAATAAAGGGAGCAATACGAGCTAGTCCTTCTATAATGAACCCCGAGCTACTAATGCGGTACCTCTTATTAGTTAGTAACTACGTAACCTCTTAGCTACCTAGGTTAATAGTAGCGATCTCCTTCTTATACTTCTTATAATACCTCGAGTCGAAGTCGCTATTAGTAAAGGTAAGGCTTAGATTCTACCGACCTATCTTCTTAGGAGCGGATAGAATATAATAGACTATTGTCTTACTAATAATCTTAGTACCTTATTAGCGGTTCTTATTCTTGTTAATAAAGGCGGCAATATTCTTAGCTCGCTCTACGCTATTATAGGCGAAATTAACTAGACTCTATAGGAGCGACGTTAGACTACCCTAGTACTTAAGGGTTACGGTTAGATAGTTAAGTCGATAGCGGATATTAACGCCCTATTCCTCGACTATAGTAAGCGATAGGTAGGCTTCTAAGAGCTCCTTGCCCTCGAGAACTAGGTTCTTAAAGTCGACGGTCCTACTAAGCTTACGGCGGAGACCTATTATGCTTACGGTAATAGTAACTAATAGGCTCTCGCTAGCCCTATCGAGGATAGTAAGTAGCTATGAAGTCGCCTCGATCTTTGCCTAGCGATTAGTAATACTTACTATAATCGTAAACGCGTCGGTAAGATTAGTAACCTAAGTAAGCTCGCTATTCTCTAGAACTATAAAGATCCTAAGCGAAGTAACGCTCTAGCCTAGCTAAACAATAGTAGTAGATTAACTAAATCGATAGGCGATCGAAGAAGACGAAGCGGGTAGTACTAGGTCGGTAGGGACGAGTTCTTATTCTTCTACTATATTAGAAGGTTAGTTAATAGGGAAGATAGATAAGTAGGTATAAGCGTCCGTTAATAAGGGCTTTAGAATAAAGACTATAGGTAGCTATTTGCTTATAACTACTAGCGCGTATATGTATAGGATTACTCGTAGGTTCGAGCAAATTTATACTTAAATAGTCGTACGTATATAGGCACGCGGGCGGCCTATCCCGAAACCTTAGGAAGTAAAGTTTTACCTTCTTGGCGCTTCGTATATGTTCCCGGTTATAGTATCGCTCTTATCTCCTATCCGTCTAACGGTAGACTACGTTACTCTATCTCTATAGGTCGCCTTATAATCTAGCTTTCTAGGGAATGCCTCCGGCGACGTAGTATTAATAATCCCTAGGGGAGTTATTAGATCGCGCGATTCCCTCCTAATCCGTTAATCGTTCTATAGTTGTTACGGTCCGGCCTAGTATCGGCACGATACTAGGATATCTTGTACCTATAGAACGTAGTTTAGACAATTAATTAACTTGTATACTAACCATTACGATCGTCCCGTTCCTACGGTACCTATTAACTTGGTAGCTTTGCTAGGCTTACGATACGGTTAGCTACTATACCAATCTACCTCTACTACTACCTAAACCGACGAGCTATCGCGATATCGCGCCGATATAGACTAGACAAAGACGATTAGCGTAGATCTACACGATCGGCTAGCCAATCTCTACGATCTAGACCTATTCGACTCGATTCGCGAGTAGCTAGTTTACTATACTTCTACGCTAGTCGACGGCCGCCTCTATAGCGCTACCGGCACTATAACATCCTCCTACATTCGCTTTATCGCGGGTTGCCTCTATTAGGGCAACTACGAGTCGGAGTAGGCGGTATAGCTATAACTACCGGTTACAATTTTGATCTAGTACAAGTAAGACCTATCGGACGGAGAGAAGGTACCGGCATTAACACGACTACGGTTCCTACTTCTAATAGGTAGTAGGGGAACCGGATCTTGAATACTAGCTACTCGTTCGTCCTAGATTCTATATCGATAACGTTACGATACTACTAGAAAACCTCTTTAGCTCGGGTCCCGCTTCTAACTCGACTAGAAACGGCACTCCCTTAATCTAGTAGTCTAACCACATTCCCCCTACCGTAGTTTTGGATTACCGGCTATTAAACCGTATATAATATAGATCTATACTTACATCGTACAATACGTAAGCTATAGCGATACCTTTGTAGCCTAGTTAAGGAGTAAGCAAGGCCGTATCGACTTATTAGCGGCTTACGTCCTATACTACTATCCTATCGTAGGGAATCCACGGCCCTCGGCCGCTAAGGTCCAAGAACTAAGCCTACATGTCTTAGACGAGTTCAATTTCCTAGGATAGTAGGTAGTAGATAAAGGCCTACTTACTAGGACGGTTAAGGAAGTAAAAGCCGTACTCCCTACGACCTACGAGTCGTACTACTACAAGCAATATTACCCCGAAATATACTTCCCTATAGACATCGAGCGTACTAGACTTGCCTAATAGAGCGAGCCGCCGACCCGTTCGAGGCGGTCGAGTACGTATTCGCTATAGCTAGAACTACTAGATACGGGAAATACGCCGATAGCGACCTAGTAGAGAGCGGCATCGCGTTCGTAGGCCCTATCGCGTTCGCTAGTATCCTAGCGGTCGATAGATACCCTACCCTTAGTATTTCGGTAACGACCTTTATAAGGACCTTATACGTAGCGGATACGTCGTTCGTTATCGTTCAATTCGTTACTATACCTAGTAGTAGACGACTATTAAGGCCCTATAGAACGTAATTACCTATAAGGCTACCCCGATAACCGTAGTAGCGATATACGTCGCTCGCGTTTAGAGGAGATAGAGGGAGATCGCGATAATATACGACTCTAGTAGGAACGCTAATAGTTCGACGCTTTAAGATAGTCGGTATAGAAACGAGGCGTCCATTTAGACGATTCCGTAATCGAGTTCCTATTAGAGTAGGGAATTATACTAGTACCGGAGGACCGGGGATCCTATACTAGGCGAGGCTATAACGAGGACCGTAGTAGGCGTAAAAGGAAATTCTACAATTATGTAGAAGATTATCTCTACTAGCGCTAGCGTTCCCGGTTAAGGAGAGCTAGACTTAGGTCTAACTATAGTCGCTACGATTCCCTACGGGACCGTAACGATAGGCGCCCTAATATCTATTACTATTACTTGCGTAACTATCGTTATAGTAATAAGGAGCGTCGCGCCTATAGACCCTATAGTAATATAAGAGGCCTCGATCTTAATAGCGAGGATAGTAACTAGTCTAATCGCTCTAATCGTAGCGAGCGTCGTATAGGTCGCTACGATAGAAGGGATAAACGCTTCGGAAGACGCAACCATCCCCCCTAGGGTTCGCTATCCTCGTCTAAGAGCTCTACTAACGACGACGGACATAGCCGGCGTAGCTATCGAGGACATTGTAGGATACATCGTTATAGATACTACCGGGATAGATCTTCTTCGTCTTCCGATTCCGAAGAATTAATATATAACTACCCTAGGGCGCGTTTCGACCTATTACGCCTAGGATTCTTTAATCCGACGCTAAGCGTAACCGAGTACGGTAAGGGCGACTATACTTTAGTAGGTAACAAGATAACCTATCGCTCGGTCTACGCCTTTGTCCTAGCTACTAAAGACTATATACGGATAGTTGGATTAGAGGAGGTACGCCTTAACCTATCGCTCTACTTTCGCGGTATAGCCTAATCGTAGTACTAGGCCTAGATCGCTAACCGTAACCGTCGTTATCTTAGAGGCGATAGAGGAATCAAAAGATAGGAAGAACGGCTCGCTAAGCGCTAGAAGGTCTCCCTAGTTAGGGCGATAAGAATACTCGACTAGTAATCCTATAGCTAGAAGGATGTTCGGGCTAGTAGATCGATTATAGACTACATCGTTACTACGATACGTCTAGCGGGCGACGTAGGGTTTAGCGAAGAGCTCTAAGTACTCTAAGTATATCGCCGCCTAGAGCCGCGCTTCTAAGAAGCCTTGTTTGAACTAGACGAAGATACAACGACTAACGAATTCGTTACGGCCTATGAAAAGAAGTTCTACGTCTAGGAATAGATAGCAAACGGAGTAGGTAAGGCCCGAACGTAACCTAATCGTACTAGGAATAGTCGTAATTTTCTACCGTAAGCGGCCGATAGTAGCTATAGATAGGGGGAGAATTCTAATCGGGCCGAGGCGATAGGTAACTATCCTAACCCCCGTTTTTATACTAATAGATATAACTAGTAGAACAATCGCTAGGAACCAAATGTAAGTAGGTAGCAAAGGAGGATCTTCCTACTAAGAGATCTAAAATAGATCGAGAATAAACCCTATAGCGTAAACAATACTAACCTAAGGCTACGCTAGGGCGACCGTTGCGAGCAAGCCTACTTTAGTAAGGAGCATTAAGCTAGACAGGTACTAGATCGTTACGCCGGGTCGCCTAATAGGAGTAATACCTAGCCGGAGTACTAGGGCACTAAGGTATTAGAAGATTACTAGCTATAACCCGATCGGGAATAAGGACATTTCGGCGACGCTAGCTTAGATAGTTACTATACTAATCCGTATTATTCGGATTATAGAGCGTACTTCGGTAGGGTAGGAACTCTACTATCGATAGCCTCCCAAAAACCTAGGCTATTGTCGCTACCGAAGACTAAGATACCTATAGCCGTTCGGCTATTCGTCGCATCTAGGTACGCCTACAAGATCTACTACCTAGGCTTCGCCTTAGGCAACCTCCTATATACGTACCTAAAACAAGGCTATAAGGGGAAAACGGCGCCTACGCTCCTAGTATAGTAGAGGCTACTAGCTTACCCCGATATCTAGAGATTAATAGCCCTACCTTCGACCTAACGTAGCTACGCTTTCCGCAATTTCTAATATATAACGTTCCCGTCTCGATTTACGCCTAGAGGTACGACTAAGTAGATCTACTTAGATACTAGCTATACTATAATAATTAGCGAGAAAGCGTTCGTACTTGGATAGCGCCCTAATATCGAGGTACTTTAACTATATAAGCCGCTCGAGATCGGAGGGATTACCGGCGCCTAGGTAACCTTAGAATATGTCCTCCTAGAATTCTTCGTCCTAGTAGTCCTACCTAACGGCGAGGTAGTCCTAGGCTATATAGTATAGGAAGTCTACTTAGTACTAAAGCTAAGGGCCAAAATCCTACTTAGAATAGACTCGATTACTATCGAGGAAATGAAAATCGATGTACTAATACGGAAGGTAACTATGTCTAGCTAGGGCAACGCTAGCTTCGAAGTAGTAGTTAAGCGAAAGAAGGGCAAGCTAGTCCTCAATCGTCCGGTTTACGTCGCTAAAGATGTTACCTTACTACCTCGTATAGTTACGATAGTACCAATCTAGTACGCTAAGGATCTCCTATAGCGCCGCGATTTTATACTCGAAGGAGGCGTAATACTATAACTATACGGATCCATATAAGGATTGTTAGCTAGCTCGCTACTATTAGTATCTATATACAACTAGATAGTCGATACTAATTTCTCCTATACCTAGTTACGTAACGATTCTATATAGAGGGTACGAATTAAGGCTAGCTAGCGGGTAGGAACCCTACTAGATAGCTCCTTCGAGGGCGCGTTCTATATCGACGCCGGCGACTACGGTCTAGCGGCCCTTAACCCGAACGCTCTAATAACGGTAGTAGAATTAGAACGAAAACACTCCTTAGGGGTTACGATCTATACAAGCCTAATCGAGCTAACGAAATCGCTTCGGTAGTCGAAAAGTACCTACAACTCTTTACTAATCGCCGCACGATCGTAGACATTCCGGAGTTAGAATTCATGCCTATCCCTATAGTACCCGATTACCTTAATAAGCTTCCGCTACCTAAGGTAATCAATCTAGGGAAGCGAGACTAGGAGGTAGTCGACAAGATATACGAGGATCTATACAATTAGGGCAAAATGCAATTCATAACCGAGCTAACCCCTTTTAGGTTTCCGGTGTTCGTAGTCTAGAAGATAGTCCCTAATAGTAAAGGGGGATTAATCGATAAACCGCGAGTAGTCGTAGACATCTAGGGCCTTAACTAGGTAAGTATTCCCGATAGCTACTAGATTCCCCTATAGGTAGATCTATTCGGTCTCCTTGTCGGCTATAACTTTATTAGTACGATAGACTATCTTACCTTCTTTTACTAGTAGGGAGTATAGAAGGAGGATCGCTACAAGCTAGCGATTAATATCTACCGAGGGTAGGAGCAATTCAATATCGCTATTATAGGCTACTCAAATAGCGTCTAGTTTGTATAGCGTAAACTAGATCGCATTCTACGCGATTGCCGAGGGTTCGCGAGGGCCTATATCGATAATATCGTAGTGTTTTCGAAGACGTTAGAGGAGTACCTCTACTACTTAGATACGGTCTTCTACTTGCTCGATATAGTACGTATTAGTATTAGCCTAAAGAAAACCTTTCTAGGATTCCTATCTACGACGCTATTAGGATAATACGTTAGCGGTTTAGGCTTAGCTATAAGTAACGAGAAGATAGTAGCGATTACTTCCCTATAGTTCCTTAAATCGGCCTAGAAACTAGAGTAGTATATCGGACTAACGAATTAGCTCCGCTAGTACATCGCCTACTACGCCTAGATAGCGGCGCCGTTACAAGCTAAAAAGGTACGATTACTTAAGGAAGCGCTAGTATCGGGGAACGCGAGGAGACGGCATATAGCTATAGCGAAACCGGATAAAAACCGATAGTAGCGCGAGGAGCTATTAGTAGCCTTTAACTATCTATAATTGATGTTTAGGATACCCGAATTCCTCTACTATTTTAATTACACGTAGCGTTTATATACCGATATCGATTTATCGAGGGAATTCGGTTATAGTACTATAGTATACTACGTCGAGGATAACCTAGACCCTATCCTAGATAACACTAGTAAAGCCTAATTGTTCCTACGTTATTATATATAGCCGATATTGTTCCTTAGTTATAGTCTTAGCGATGCGGAGAAGCGATATTAGCTAACTAAACTCGAGTACTTAGGTATCGTTTAGATAGTAAAGAAGATCGGCTACCTTATATAGGCGTCCGCGTATCCTACGACGATCTTTATAGACTATTACGCCGCGGTAGGACTTACTAACGCCGTTTCGATAGCGACGACGACCGATATAGGTAAGTAGAATCTCAAATTAGTAAGAGTATTAATATTTCTCTCCCAATTCCGCATTAATATAATCTATAGGCCTAGCCGTATCCATCTAGTACCGGATGCTCTTAGCTATCTACTAGGGGACATAGAGGCGCCGAAGGAAGACCTAGAAGCGGAGAATCTCGATCCCTTCTTGTACTACCTCGATAGCGAGCCGGTAGCGTCGTTCTACGCAATACTAGTAGAAATAGATCCGGATTTCAAGCGCCGCCTTGCTCTAGCTTACGAGCACGACGAGCAATAGGCACTAGTATAGCGATTAGTACGTAGGGCACGGACTCGAAACGCTCTAGAACGGATATATCTAGAGGGAATCGATATACCTACTATTACGAAGGACCTAGTACTATATAATAAAGGCAAAGACCCGTTCGCCGGTAATGAGTTTAATAATCCGCTAGGTATTAAATTCTTTAAACGCGATAACCTACTCTACTACCGCGAATTAATAGCCGGCCGTAAACGCTTATATATTCTATAGTCTATAGTTAAAGAGGTATTCGAGTAGGCCTACGACGAACGATATTACTAAAGCTTTCATCGTAGCTATAATCGGCTCTAAGCCTTATTTTATATCTATAGCATAAGTAGGAAACTACGCAAATACATCGAGTATTGCTACAAATGCCTACTTTTGAGAACGTAGCGATATACTCCGTATAGCGAACTATAGCTAATTCCCCTAACTAGCGGCATTTACTATACCGCTACGATAGACCTCGTAATAGTACTATCCCCTAGCCCGACCGGCATATACGCTATCTTAACGTCTATGTATAAATTTAGTAAGAAGGTCGCTATTGTATAGGGCCGCGAGGATTGGGACGCTTTATAGTAGGGAATCGCTTAGATCGACTACCTATGCCTAATAGACATAAGCTTCCCTTTAGTACTAATCGGGGATCGTAATCCTTGCTAGCTATTAGGGTTTATGAAAGGGATATTTTCAAGGCTACGCGCGAAATTACTTATATTAGTAGTATACTACCCTTAAACCGATAGGCAATCGGAAAGGACTAACTAGATAGTAGAGATAGCGCTATAGTTCTAGCTCTTAGAGCATCCCGAAGGCGATTAGACGTAGTGTCTACTATTGTTATAAGCGACGCTAAACAACTCACGAAGCGCTACGACCGGTTAGTCTCCGAATAAGATTGTAATAGGAATTAAGACTAATCTAGACCTAGTCGCTAACCTCGATAATTACCCGTACGATCGCGCTACCGAACGAGGACGAATCTAGAAGGAGGTCTATAACGCGATCGCGTAGGCGGCGACGGTAGGCCATAGTTAAGATAAAGGATAGGTACGACGGAAAGCATAAGCCTTTAATACTATAGCCGGGCGATAAGGTTATGTTACGTCTACATTTAGGCTATAATTAATCTAGCTATAGGATACTAGGGCAAATGCGTAAGTTTGGCTACCGCCGCGAGGGATCCTTTAAGGTACTAGAGCGAATCGGTCGGCTAGCATATCGCCTTGACCTACTACTAGTTATGAAAATCTATCCGGTTATCTCGATCGTATATCTAGAGAAGGCCCCTTCGGGCCTAGATCCGTATAGGCGCTAAGCGTACTACGATCTACTACTAGTTATAGTAGAACAAGGACTAGGCGACGCTAACGAAGGGGACTCGTACGAGATCGAGAGACTAGTAGGTAGGCGTATAACTATTTAACGCGGTCGGCCGGTAACTCAATATTTAGTTAAATAGTTAGGATATAGCGATACGAATAACGTATAGTACGATCTCGACGACCTCGAAGTAGCTCAAGATCTAGTAGACGCGTACGACTAAGTATATTCGGTAGAGGAATAGCGACCGGCGCTAGGAGTCCGAAAGATTATTAAAAAAACCCGGGCCTACTAGCCTTTTTTAGACGAGCTCCGACAATCGTACGGCTAATAGCGTAGATCTATTCGCGTCCGTAGCGATATAGCTTAGGGGTCGTAACTACCGATTCGACCTAGCTACCCTATTACTATGTATTCTATATTATGCGATTTAGTATAGAATTCCTATCTTCGGCTACCCGGTAGATCCCGCGGATACTCTAGCGATTCGGCCTACTCGGCACTATCGATATATAGCCTATTTAGGAAAGTAGTCGACTATAGCTACTAAATATATAATCTATTCTAGAATAGCGCCTACCTTCGTATCCTTTCGCCGCTCTTATGCATTCGATAGCGCTACGTAACTACTACTATTATCGATACTAACAAGGCGCGTAGCCGGTTACGCAAATGTTATCTAATATCGACGATTCCGACGATAATAGTACGCTACGAGGCGACCTAGGCACAAATGGCGGCAATCCTAAACTAACCTTAGGTAGTCGGTACCTTAATAGGCTATAAGAGAGAGAGAAGTAGGTACTTATAGCTTACGCATCTCGGACCGTTAGAACGGAGTTTACGAGAACCTAGGTTTAGGATTTCGTATATAAGAACTTTCTAGCGCCTACTCGAGACGTAGTAGTCTAGATAGGAGACTATATAGGAAATGGGTTACTTAGAGAGGTTATAAGGAACGGCTCGGTATAGGGCTAGGTACTTACTAGTAACGGTTAGGAAGCTTACGAGGCCTATAGCCGAGGCCGATTACTAGTATACTACGACGATGAAAGCGAATAGGACGACGATAGCTAGGGCTAGGACGCGACCTACTACGCTACCTACCCGAATGAGGTAGGTAACCTCTAGACGTACTATAGTATAGGTCGATTCGACCCCGTTTAGCGCCGCTATATAGCAAATAAGCGCTTAATGCTCCTAAACATACGCTTGTTACTACTAAACAACGCTACGTTCTTGTACCTTATTAACGCTATGCCTATAGTAATCGCTATAGCGAATCCAATATTCGCGTTTACGAAATCGGTATAGAAAGGCGTCGTAAGAATAATAACCTCGAGATAGGCTTAGAACAATACGCTAGCCGAAGAACTCTTCCCGGATAATAACGATATTTACTATAGCTACGAAATCTTCTAGGTAGTTAACCGAATCGCGGCTATAGGACGCTTCTACCTTAACGAATAGGAATTTAACCTTAAGGGTATAGACGATAGCTAGGTAGTGTAGACGGATAGCGAATATATATAGCGATAGCGCCTAAATTACGCCTACCTTCGTAGCTACTCTAATAGTAGGCCTTATCCTCTACGATATAAGATATACGACCCCTCCGAGGCTACGCAATTAGAGGTAGTAGCTACTTAAGGAAGCCGAGATTTAGCGGTACTAGAGGCATTTAAGCGCGCTATCCGCGAAGCTCGAAGACTTTATAAGGATATAGAGGAAGTCCTAGACAACGGAGCTAGTAACGTAGAGGCCGTTTTAGAAGCGGCTAAGGCTAGTATAGACGCGAGTAGAGTAGTTACTAGTACGGAACCTAAAATACTAGCGCTACCGTAGAGAATTTCTTTACCTTTGCGTTAGAATTCGCCTTTACTAAAACAATAATAACTACTATCTATAGTACGATTACTATCGCTACTAGTAGGAGACAATCTACTATAGCCCTATCGCCGTAAGGTACCTCTACTACCGAAGTTAGCGCGTCGCAAGATAGACGCTAATACGCTATATTCGGCTAACTATAGCTTTAATTTACTAGCGACGCTACCTAGTCCTCCTTACTACTAGCTCTAGTACGATCGCAACTTTACCTAATACTAGCGACTACTAACTCTCTTGCGCTACTATTAGTACGTCCGCTAGGACGAGATACTAGAATAGGCGTATATACGCTAGCTCCGAGAGAAACTCGCGTATAACGAGTTAGCTTGCGAAATCCTTAAGTATAGAGTCGAGAGCGATAAGCGCTTCTATAGCGACGATTAGTACGATCTAGCTAAGAGTATCTACGACGCGCGGTACTAAACCGACGCCGACGGCCGCTAACCTATCGCCTTCTACCTAGCTATCCTAAGAGATTAGTAAATCGAGTACATTTAGGCTCGCCTTAATTACTACCTACTTTACGTCTAGCTTACCGTATACGATAATCGTACTCAAATCCCTCTCGAGCTATACTATTATATAGGCTAAGGCGAATACGACCTAGCGGCTATCCTTTAGGAGCGATAGTACGATCGACCTAACTTTACCTTTCGCCTCTCTTACGATTAGTAGCTTACTCTCGATTATTCTATCTTCCGCGCGCCCGATTAGCGAACGTACCTATACTATCTATATATCGACATTCCCGACGGTAACCTATAAGAGGAACGCGTACTTATCGCTATCTACGAGCGCCTCGCCCTTACTACCTATAGCAACCTACGCGATTTCTACGGGCTAGATATAGTATTCGGCTCTATATTACTACAACTAGTTACCTACTACGGTTATGTACTACAAAACGTAGCTATCGCGTCTACGAATTAGTAGTTCGACGAAGTCCGATTTTTTAACTAGCCTACCGCTATCCGGCATCGCGCAATAGGGTTAGCTATACGTTATCAAATCAAGGAGGAGGCTATAGGCCCGAATTTAGTTTACAATACTAGAGCGATCTTGGCCTAGTACGTACGTATTACCGACGCTAAACGTTCCGCTACAATTATAGATAATAGTAGACTAGCGCCTTACTCCTACTATCCTAGTACCGGCGGCGATACGACATATCCTCTTCGTAATAAGAAGCGTTAAGTTAGCTAGAAGGTCCTACCTAAGCCTAGCCATAAGGTTAATCTTACTACTACGCTAGCGGTATAGTTCCTATTCGACCCGATTATAGGGCGTCTTACTACTACGCGATTACTACCTAAATATGCTTAACTTAGCGATCGTTAGGTATTTCAACTCATGATTATAAAGAAAGCTAGCCTTTTTAGCGCCGAATTCCTATACAAGTACTAGGCGTCTACCTTTAACGCGAACGGTCTCCTAGTATAGTACTATCGTTAGCTAGGCGAGCCTACTATTACCTAGGACATCGAAGATTACTACTAGCGCTACGTTAGTATATACAATATCTATATACTTTGCGGCGAAGGTTATATAGCCGATCTCGTTCCTAAGTAGGAGATATACGATACTACGCCGATATACGAATCAAATAGATATCCATGGATTACGGCGGGCGGTAAGAAGTATATAAGCTATACTAAGGCTAAGAAGATCTACCCTAAGGTACTCGTATTAGACAAGAGCTTGAAAGTCGATTTCGCTATAATTGTTTAGCTAGCTTTCCGTAACGACGACTACTATAGCGAGGCTTTTATAATATATATAAACATGATATATGTAGGCAAGGTTCTAAAGGGCTTTACGTTCCCTAATACGGTACGCGACGATTAGTAGAGCGACGAGATTCTAATAAAGATATAGGTAGTTCCTAATAACTTCGTACTAGTCGCTATCCGTACTAATACGATATACTACCTTAGCTAGATTAATGAGATCCTAGAGTAGTACAACGTCGCTATGTCCTAGGACCTAGTCTCTTCTTTCCTAATTCCCGACGATACCTTTACGCCTAACGAGGACAACGTCGCTAACGCCCTCTAATTTAGCAAAGTCCTACTACGCGCCGTAGACGCTACCGAGACCCGTACGCGTAATAGACGCGATTATAGACGTGGCTCGCTAGATAGTAACGATACGCTAGAGCGCGGTAACCCTACGCCTACTCGTACGTATAATAGAGCTAGTCGTAGACGCGATTCGGTAGGTAGTAACGACACGCTAGATAGCGGCAACCCGATACCTAATAGCGGCAATCCTATACGAGTTAGTAGCAAGCTAGTACGCGTCGCGCGATTAGACAATATTACTAAGGCTATAGCCGACGCGTTAGACAACCTACCTACCCTATTGCTATCGGTACTAACGATACTATAGCCGCTAGCCATAGGCGTTACCGCCCGAATATAGCTTGTCGCAAACTAGACCGCCCTTACTAATCGTATATCCAATATCGCCGCTTTGAAGTTATATCGCTAGGCTAAGGATCTCGAAGATACTATTACCGCCCTATTCGCTTAGAGAGACGCCCTACTCCTTACTATAGTATAATAGCGCTCTACTACCTACATTCTACTCGAGATAGGAAAGTAGTCCCTTAATCTACTAGCTAACGACTACATTAATATAGGTAACGGAGGTGTAGTACTATAGTTAGCGAGCGTACTAGACGATACGCTTACTATCCTAGGTAGTACGGGTAGCGCTACCGGTACGGAGTTAGTAGACATCGAGGCGATTACGGATCGCTACCTTAAGAGCTAGGTAAACGAAGTATAGGCATTCCGCGACGATAGATCTATCGATATAGGCGAGATAATAGACCTTCTCTTGCCTAACGCCTAGCTCGATACCGTATAGCTACTAGCCGTTACGATAGTACTATTTAACGCAATAGCTAGTAAGTTAGATATCAAGGCTCTAAGTAAGCCGATGCCGCCGCTACGCGTTACTAGCGCCGAGACGCTAGTATAGTCGCGTAAGCGCCGCCGCGCCGAGATAGAGGCTATAGGCCTATCGCTATCGACACTATCTACGCTAGCTATACGCGGCCGTCGCTAGATCGCTACGATTCCGAGCTTAGTCCTCGCCGCTCGCCGCCGAGTAGTTAATACTATAGGGTAGCGATGCGACTACTAATACTACCGCAACGATTACATTATATATTAGTACGTTTACTCTTCGATTTTGTTTTATTACAACGAGGACGTATAGGTCTTTCCTATTAGGGGGGAGACTATTATAGTCCGGCCTAGTATCGGCACGATACTAGGATATCTTGTACCTATAGAACGTAGTTTAGATAATTAATTAACTTGTATACTAACCATTACGATCGTCCTATTCCTACGGTACCTATTAATAGTAGCCTATATAAAAGTAGTCCATACTCTATCTATATAGGTCTCTCGAAACCTAGTCTATCTAGGCGCCTTATTTTTTTTTATACCGCTTATGGATAGGGTAGTAACTACCCGACTAGTATAGTTACCTATAAGCGCTAGCGTCGGTCTATAATAAGCGATCGGATCTCTAGCTAGCGAGGCTTCCGTAAGCGCCTTCCTTTCTATATGTCTCGCTTAGTTACTATTAGCTACGCCTATAGAGTCGATATATCGTAGAACCTCGATAAGGAAACGGCTTAGTAACTAAAAGCTTCCTACTAATTATCCCCCTAAGGGTTATTATAAGTCGAACTTCCTAAAAGTTAACCCTAAAGTTCTACTAACCCTAAACGCTATATAAGAATAAAGGAAATATACGTAGTAGTATAATAGTATCGAAAATAGAATAATTAGAAACAATAACCTCCCTTAGGGATACTCTAAACATCCGATTATAGATCGTTTCTCCTACCTATTAATGCCTCTAGGACTTTAGGATCTTCCTTAGTAAACTAGTTATTATCCTTATTGTCTAACTCGTAGTCTAGTTCCTATATCTAGTCTAGTTTAGTATCGGTATTAGTCTTAGTTTCTAGCTCCGGTTAGCTATACGCAATACTAAGTTAAACAAAACTAACCTATATATATCCGTCCCTTTCTTCTTGAGTTATTACTAATAGCTTACTAAGCCTTATCTATAGATACGTAAACCCCTCTAGTAGCTTAGTATTTAGTATAGCGTTTGGATCTTTACGGAAAGGATTAAGGTCCCTAGCGATATTTTCCGTGCCTACTAAGACTTCCTTATCGGTCTAAGGAGGTATAGTAGGGTCCCTTATAAAGTCTATCTTCTTTAAGTTTGTACGCGGTTATGTATACTTAAGTATAGAGCTATCTAACTCCTAAAGTCGGTAAGCAGCGCCGTTATAGAGTACTTCTTAAACGCGATACGGTCCTTTCTAGCGGAAGGTAAGCTTATATAAAAAACTCGTCTTTAACTCTAACTAGAAGACAAGAATAAGATCCCCTTCCTTAAAGGGAGTATAGTTAACGCCCTAAGTATCGTTAAAGTACTACTTTGTTTCTTCCTAAAGGCGCCTCTAGCGAGCGAGGCCTTCTTCGATAGTAGACGTCCTAGTAGGTTAGTTCGGGTTAGGTTCGGGTTCAAAACCGAACCCAACCCATTTGTCTAGGTCCAATCTTAGGGAACCGGAAGTTTGTCTAGGTTCAAACCTAAAAATTCAATAGGTTTATAGCGAATAATAGAAATATTAGAAAAGCGGAAATTGCGAAATATCGAGATAGAGAATATATTATTATTTATGTATACTACTATTATCGTAGTCCTAAAGGACAAACTAGTCATTTCTTCTATACATGCTACATTGTCATTACTACTAGTATCGTAGTCCTTAAGGATAGAGTAGTTATTTCTTTCTATAGTATAGCGCTAATAGCTACCCTTCCGTTCCTTTATTACGTACGACGGTTCTTGTATAGATTCTCGCTAAAGTCTATATCTCTAATAAAGATACTATAGCCCTTTAGAAGCAAACTTAGTATAACAATGTCCTTCTACTAAATAGTAATACGCTTAGTATAGACGGCTAGTAGGTTAATAGCTATCTAGAGTTAGTATATATTAAGGACGTTAGGGAGTAACATATACTTAAAGAAAGTCGTAAGGTATGCTTTAGAGGCCTTACGTAATGCCTCGATAGCATTGAACTAAATACGGAACTAGCTAGCGCCGG
>LFZO01000313.1:0-42396 GCA_001578225.1 Pseudocercospora musae | reverse complement strand
GAACTCCCGCGACTGGAGCTCTGTACCATCCATATTGAAGCATCCCCACCGCTTCCCTGTTTTGCTCTGCCGAGTACATCTTCGCCCATTGAGTTACAAAATGCCCGGCGTGGACGTCTCTCCTCCTATTGACCGAGGCCCTGACAACGATCTTGTGTAATCAATCACAATGACATGTGGTGGCTGCCTGGAGTATTGATAATTACACTACTGTATGACCGATGAGCATGGCGCAGGTAGTTTGCTGTTCGCCGAATATGTGCAGTGCGCTCAGCCTCGTGCTCCTTATGTCGTACGCGACTTGGGTGCCAAGACCTCGAAAGTCCTTCTCACAATACGAATGGAATTAGCCCAGCTTCTAATCAAAGGAAGCCCACTGCACCATGAGTGTATGAGTGCGAGAACTCATGAAAATAAGTCATCGTAATGGTTTGAACGGCAAAACTGCGCATTCGCGCACAACATTGAAGAGCATCTACCTCTTGTATAATGCCCTATGAGACATTCCTGTGAACGATGAGCAGGGCCAAACTCTGCCGACAACCAACAATAATCATCAAAACAAACAATCGCAGCTTTCTCGCATTCCGTGTCTCTGGTATCCAGACCTTCATGTTCTCATGCACAATACAGCTATGAGAGACAGACATGCGGCACCAAGAGCATCCAAGTCGTAACTAACCATTCAAGCGATAAGAGGCCGACCTCTATCTCGAAGTCGAGCAATCCGGACAGTAGCCGAACAATTTGTCCCCGCCAGGCATCTGGTACGGCAGGGGAATCTGTTCAGTGGCATCCTCGATGTTGATCTCATTGCATGGCATCTTCGACATGTTCATGCGCTCGACCCATTGACGGCGCGAGCGAGGAGCCAGAGGCTGACCTGGTGATCCGTCATTATCCTCCGATCCATTGATCATGCGAGGACCGATGCCCACATTCGCTTTGCCTTTGCCCTTGTGGAAATGGAGCTTGGCATTACTGCTGTTTGGGTCGCGCTCAGCATTCGCTCCATGACCCGTGAACTTTATCTCCTTGCCATCGCCGCCAGACCAGCCGTAGACGTTGCGATGATGTCCTGCAGAGCCAATAGTCCAGTGAGCACCAGAGGTAGATGTCTGGTTGACGGGAGTGTGTGGTGACAGCGCGGCAGACATAGTAGCTCTTCCGAAGTTGACAGGCGTCTCGTGACCGCCGACATCTCTCATGGTCCAACGCACAACCTGTGTATGAGGGTCGACGTGAGGCTTCAATACTTGTCCGGCCTGTGGACTTCCGTGAAAGACGTCTGCGACATGCGACGGCATCGGCGCGGGATGCTGAGCGCTCCAGACGCGTTGCGAATCGCCATATGGCTTCGCAAAACTTCCGAAGCGGTTCATAGATGGGACATGCACGCTGGAAGAGCGACCAGCCTTGTATTCGCGAAGCGTGCAGATACTCCTCCTCACCTGCGGCGACAACATCGCCCACTCCTCCTCAGAATAGTACTTATTGATATCGATGTCGTTCACGACTAGGGTAGCTGGTGCTGCTTCTGCCTCTGGCTCCTTCATAGCCGCCGGGAATTGTAAAACAGGACGGAATTCCTTGGCAGTGGCACGCAATGAAGGTACTCGCGAAGTGTCTTCCTGCTTGACATTTGGCAAGCTTGTGGCAGCTACTAGAGCGTTGCTCACAGCTTCGTATGCCGCATTTTGTGCGTTGCGACGGGCTTCTTCCTTTACGGCAGCGCGAAGGTGTGGCGGTACACATTTCTTAGCTGGCACCGGCGCATTCGCATGGTCTGCAGTGGTCGGCTCGGGGGTGATCTGTCTCTGTGGAGTTTCTGGGACATTACTTTCGATGATGATCGGTGCATTGTTTGACGATCCATATAATGGGCCCATGACTTGCTTGACGCGAGGTTGTGCATTCGCTAACTGGGCTGACACTGCCGGGAATACCATCTTGTCTCGTGCTGCGTTGTTCATAGTCTGGGCAAGAGGGCTGAATTCGGAAGACCGCGATGATGACTTGCGCGAAGTGTAGCGAGGTTCGGGATTATCCTTCAGGACACTAACCTTGTCGAGCTTTGCTTTGATGGGAAGCAGAAGGTGTCCATGAGATCCTCTTCGCTGTGCCGTGGTGTTTGCCGGAATTGGTAAGCCAAGGAGCTTTGCTTGCTCTGCCAGCTGCTCGACAACCGGCGACCCGACCAATGAGCCAACAGTGAGACGGCGAGAGAATGAGCGCTGGTCATCTCTTCTTGCTAACATTTCCTGTGGCAGAGTTAAAGCCCGATCTCTTCCAGAACCTGACATGAACTCAGTCTGAATGACTGTATCTGGAGATCCAATGGCACTTTCGAAGATAGTGGGATCCGAAACAGCAGGGCCCTCAGGCCTCGACACCGTTGTGTTGATACGCGGCAGAGCTTTTCGAAGGCGAGGTGACATTCGTTTGGAGCTCTCGGCGCCAATTGTAGCAATCGCACGTTGGGTGGCAGCTTTGGTTGGTGACATATAGGAGCTGATCTTCTTGCGGAGTGTAGGTTCCCACGAGAAGTCCATTGGAGCAAGCTCAGCAGTCTTTTCTACAACGTAGCCGGGCTCAGAGAGAGGCATCTTGTTGGAGGCTGATGCTTTGTTGGGCGACGTAGGATCTACGTCCATATCTGGACTGTTGATCCAGGCTCCGGGAATGGTCTTTCGCTTTGGCGAGCGTTGGTTCAGTGTGCGGGGAGAAGACGCCTTGCTGTCAGGAGATGTTCGCTCAACCCGAGACACAGAGTCTTTATGTTGGAGGGTTTCGTCAGCTCGTCGAGCGAAAGCCTTGGTGGGCTGGGCGAAGCGTGGAGATGACCTGCTAACTTTTGGTTGCTTCTCCTGTGGTGGAGAAAGGGTCAGCAGCTCTGGACTTGTCCTAGGATTCTTAGACGGGATCATGACAATGCTGTCGTCGCTGTCGTAGGCTATCCCGGATGACGAATGCGAAAGATTTGGGTTGCCACGAACAGCCATTCTAGCATAGGTCTTTTTGTGCTCTGAACTGCCGGGGTTACCAATATGTCGCAAGCTGCTCAGCTCTGGGAAGTCGCTAGCTTTTGGAGGTGACTTCGGCAAGTCGAGAATAGACGAAGCTGCATTGCTGAGAGCTTCTTGCTGCTTGGCGTGTTGTTCTTCCAGCCGCGCAGCAGCAGAGTTCTTGGATTGAAGAGCAGGTGCTGGAATGCTGGTGCGCAGTCCACGAAATGCTGGCTTCTCTGCGAAGCTCCAGACTCGGCTATCATGCAAACGCTGTTGCTCGTCTTCTTCTCGAAGCTTCGAGAGCTTATCTTTCAGCGAGTCGACTTCTGCCTCGAGTGCTTCGTAGGTGTCTCCATCGTAGGCAGACTGATCATGTTTCGTGCGACGACTGATGCGGCTGCTCGGGGGTCGGGAGTGGTGATGGTTGGTGGCCAAATGCTCAACATCAAAGTCACCGCGGCAGGTATTGGTGATATGCCTCAGTGCGTCGGCACTTTGCATTGTGTCAGCGTCTGAAGGTATCAGTACTCGATGTGGTCGATGCTCACCCATTTACGAAATGGCCGCTTTCATGCGTCGGCCGTCGAATGTCTTCTCTGTGTGAGTGGGAGGAGGCGCAGGGATCGTAGTCCTGATATGACGTGTCAGCGAGATGTCTTGGCAAGTGCAAGCACGCACGTGCAACACACCAATTCTGCGCCGCTGTTTTGACGATACACCGCTGCTGTGGTGGTCTGGAGTGCTGTGGTGGTATGGAGTGCTGTGGTGGCTTTCGAGGCTGGACCGGGCATGAGGCGGCTCGCGAAGCCTTGGGTCAAGGTGAATGGCGCGAGTCCTGCCATGTCATGCACCGATGAAGTATCTGTATGCCGACGAGAATGCTGCTGCGAGGGAAAAGAGGCTGTATCTGAAGCAGGCTCCGGGAAAGATGCTATATCTGAAGCAAGCTCCGGGAAAGATGCCAAGCTGGTGGGAATTGTTGAGCCAGAAGCAGGCGATGATGGATGGTTGGAGTGAGGTGGTGGTGATGATGATGATGATGATTCGGACAGGAATGGAGAGAGCGCGGGCATGCATGTGGGCATTCCATGTCTCGCCTCGACGCTGTCGTTTCTCTCGTTTGCGCCTCCCTCGCGCCCTTGTTCTCGAGCGCTATCGGCAGGTGGATGTTGCCCGCGGCCATGTTCTGCTGTCGCCGCCGCCGCCGCCGCCGCCGCCGCCGCCACCGCCTCCGCCACCACGGACGTCGCGTTGTCGCAGAACTGCATGAGGATGGTCTGCTGATGTCGACAGCCGGCGTAGTAATAATATCGATATTGGCACATGGCTACAGTCGCCGCGACATCTGCTGCCTTGGCTGACGATAGATATGTGCAATCTGGTGGGTTGAAGTTGGGGAAGGCGTGGCAGCTCTGAGCAGGTGGGAGCACGCATCGCCGTTGCAACTCCAGCGCTGGTTAAACAGAAGCAGGAACAAGCGGCTCGCAAAGGGAAGCTGCGAGCTGTCTCGGCTTGGCGCAGCCTTTCACCCCTTTGCGCCCACCGACTGCCGACTGCTCATGCCTGGAACATTCATCATTCATGCTGCCTCTTCCAGAAGCCTCCAAAGTACTACAGGTCTTGCAACATCTCGCTTCCGCGCGTGCTATCGGACGGTACAGCTTCAAGAACTCCACTTCGCCCACCACATTCTCCGCGACAAGCCCATGCATCCATCTGAACCTAGTCAAAGACATCTACCATGAACTCGCCCGAGGCAGAGACGCTGACAGCGTCACACACATCTCAATGAAGTGCCGCAATGATGTTCCACATTCAGAACCTCCTCTTCTTCTTCGCTGGCGCCTTCGACTGGTCCTCCATTTGCCTTCTCAGTTTGTCTCTTTTCCTGTTCGCCCGCTCTTCTGACCTTTCTCGAAGACGCTGTTCCGCGTCTTCTGCTTTGACAGGCGCTCGTGACTGCCTGTCTTCTGTCTCTTGTGCTTCGGCCGAAGGCGAAGGAGGTGCTTCGTTCTCAGCTTTACTTCCACCGAATGTGCCAAGCTTGCCTTTCCTGGGAGATGCTAGCGCTTGGCCCAGATCATCGTCATCCTCCGCGACTGGAGAGGCCTTTCGCTTAGATTTGCCGCCGAAAGCACCCAGTTTAGTTCTGGCAGACTTTGCTGGCGACTTTACAGGTTCAGGGTCGGGGTCTGGCCCCTGCGGTGGAGGCGAGGCCGATTTCATACCGGCCCCGAAAGTGCCCAATTTGCCCTTGCGTTTGCAAGGTGAGCCCTCTGCTGGCTGTACAGCTGCTGCAGGCGATGGCGGTGGCGTGGCACTCTTGCTCCTGGATTTGAACGCCCCTCTGAGAGCTCCACGTGAGGCACGAGACCGGATGGCTGCTACACACTCCTCGGAGTCATCATCTGTTTCTGCTTCAGGCTCTGGCTCCGGCGTTTTTGCTCTCTTGCCGCCTATTGTGCCAAGCTTCTGCTTTGAAGGTGTCTTTGCCGAAGGATGTTCTGCTTGAGATCTGTGCGATAGCGCCTGAGTTGACTGCAGCGCCAACTGTGATGCTGTGTTGTGTCTTGATGACCTGTGAAAGGGTGCGTCCAAGTCATCTTCGTCTGCAGTGGACAGATCTGCGTTATCCATCGCATATGTCTCCACCCCATCGCTTTCCGCCTCAAGCTGATGTTCGTGCGCCACCGAAGCTTCTGCGATCTGTATAAGGTGCTTGGGAGGCGTAGCTTGACATTGAAAATGAATCTCCTCTTCCTCCTCCTTCTCATCGGCACCGCCGTGTTGCGTGCTGATATCAGGGGGAAACTTAGGTTTGCCCTTCTGCGTGCCTCCACGTTTGGCCGAGTCACCGTCGATGGGGTCCTTCGCCTTCGTATGAGCCTTGCCAATGGGTTCTGTGACTTCTCCATCCCTGTACCATGCGCCCGGGTTGTCTTTACGCTCACTAGTCGGTCCTGGGCGTGGCAATTCCGCGAGGATCTGACCGATCTCGTCAGCTGAGAGGTCCGTGCTTTCACTGTTGGTCGTCTGATCTCTCCACGCTTTCTCATCGAAGTCAGCAAGACCTCGGATGTGACTCGCGAGCTGTGACCGTTGCGAAGTCTTTCGGTGGGTCCTTACGTTGGACACTCCAGGGAATATCTGCGTGAGATCGTTACCAGTTGTCTCCAATTTATCAGTAATTTTGGCAATGACGCGATCTTTGTGACCTAACTCTTCGACAAGCTGCTGCATTTGCAATCTGAGGTGGCTAGTGTACAGCAAGAATGGTGTCAATAATTGTGACTCAACAGCAGTGCTGTCAGGCTCATTCCGAGGTTGCAGCTCTATGCGCCATCTAAACGTAGGCAGTGAACCAGGTAGTGGTGCCGAGACATCCAAGCTGATCCAGTCCTGTGCATCTCCTGGTGTAAAGTTCAAGGTGGTCCTCTTTTTGCCGTTCAAAGCACTTTCGACTTTGCTCAAGAACTGATCATACTGCTCGCTGTCTTCACCAGGATCTATACTGCAGCTCTGGTCTCTAGCATCACGAACCAGTTCGGCCTTTGACATCTGCATGCCCCAGATCCTATTCAGATCCGTGAGCTCGATCGCTGCGTGCCGGCTGTCCAACCGAGCTTTGAGCCATAGCTGTGGATAGCTCTCTGGCAGCCTCAGTGCCTTCCATGGCCGGTCGACGACCATTGCTGAAGCTGCTTGTCGATGTCGAGGAAGCACTAGATGACGCGTGAGGCTGGGAAGTTACGTGTTGTTGTGTCAAGCACCAACGCGGCTCGACCCGTGATGCCTGAGGCTGGGAAGTTACGTGTTGTTCAAGCACCACCACGGCTCGACCCGTGATGCCTGAGGCTGGTTACTCGGCAGATTCCTGCCGAGTCATGAAGCTTCACTTTCGTAGAGATTGTTTGCATTTGCGCAAAGCACTTATTCATAACCACGGATTAGACATCCAGAACCGGTCCCCATATTGCGAGCCGTGCGAAACGTACCACCAACCTCAAAGTCGGCCTGCGGGCCTTGCGCTCCGAAATGTCACGCTCTACAATTCCCAGCAAGCGGTCCGCGGATGCTCAAGAGGCAGCATGGGTGGCAGATGAAGACAGATTTGTGCTACAGCAGGCAAAGAAGAAGGCAGCAATCCGGGTCAAAGGTGGTCGGGCGCAACCGGTAGACTGGTTGGCAGTCACCTTGGCAGTCATCGATCCGGAACGCAATCCACTGGACGATGAGATTGATGCGGACGATCTCGATCTTGTGGCTCCAGAGACTGTATTTGAGGGCCTCGATGACGCGCAATTGGCTGAGCTTGGGAAGGGGATCGACACATATCTCACTCTGGAGTCAAGCAAGAGTAATCATGAATACTGGAATGTATGCTTGTGCATGCCCTGATGCTGTTCGCCTACTGATGCTGACAGGTCGCCAGATGATGAAGACAATCTGCCACGACCGGCAAATATCCTCGTCAGATGGGCAGAACACAGCGCGAGGTGTCTCATCGGTTGCAGCTGATTTAGACAAACTTCTAGGTCCCAAATCACTGGAAGAATTGGAGAAGTTGGAGAAGCAAATCCGCGCGAAGCTTGCCTCAAATGAGCCAATTGATATTGACTACTGGGACCATTTGCTTAAGAGTTTGCTCACCTACAAGGCAAAAGCGAAGCTGCGCAAAGTCTCTGAGTCAATACTGGACGCACGCTCTGGAGGTTTGCGCAAGCAGCAAGCAGCGGAGGCCAAGGCACTCAAATCTCGTCTCGAAGCACGGCTTCAAACTCAGTCCAACACTTTGGCTGGAGAACCATCGCAGAATCACACTGGCGCCAGCGACCCGGAGAGACATCCATTGGATCCGGAGCCGCTTCTTCGTTTGTGTAGTGAGGACAAATCACTCCCGTCTATGACCAGTGCAGAGTTTGCGCAAAGCATCACTGAAGATAGACGTAAGGTTTTGAAGGTAGGCTTTGTGCCCCATCGGAAGAGATCCGGCGAGAATGGTTCAGAACCTTTTGCCAAGCGATCTCGGACAGATGGCGGCGACTCCACTCAATCTGCCTTTGACCGGGAAGTCGCACGTGGTCTGGGGGAGAATGAGGAGCTGTTCATTCGGGAGGAAGAAGTCGTCACGAAGAATAGAGCACAGTGGGCTCAGCAATATCGGCCACGTAAGCCCAAGTACTTCAATCGAGTTTTGTTGGGCTATGAATGGAACAAGTACAACCAAACACATTACGATCACGACAACCCTCCACCGAAAGTGGTTCAGGGCTACAAGTTCAACATCTTCTATCCTGATCTAGTGGACAAGACCAAGGCGCCCACTTACCGAATCGAACGAGAGAATGGCAGAAAGCGTGGTCAGACTTTTGCACCTGCCGGTGAAGACGACACCTGCGTAATCCGCTTTGTCGCTGGAGCACCGTATGAAGATCTTGCATTTCGCATCGTCGACAAGGAGTGGGACTACAGCGCCAAACGCGAAAGAGGCTTCAAGAGCAGCTTCGACAAGGTACGTGCTTGCGCCCCTTGCCAATGCCCAAGATGGAGGTAGCAGCACAAAATGTGTTCCTATTTTATGCATATGCACAACATCGTGTGACACTGCGGCGATGCTGAAACTGACGTTTCATCCAGGGCATTCTCCAACTTCACTTCCAATTTAAGAAGGTAAGTGGCTCGGCGAGTCCGACATTGAGTATCACTGACCACGTGATGGCAGATCTACTACAGGAAATGAGCATCTCAGCCACTGCGACGACAGCTGAGCTACCACCGAGTTGGCATTGAACGGTTGCGGCCTGGAACACCTGCAGAACCCGTACGACTGGATGGCGAAGCTGTCATTCGCCCTTTGGAGCCGACGAGCAGTTGCGCAACCTGTCAATTGGAGGCTTGGTGGCCTATGAAATGAGAATGAACATTACACTTGTTGTACTCTCACTGTCTGTCCATTTGTTCCTGGCTTTCACGTTCTGCGCGCGAGTCCGATCACAGCAGCTGTCAAAACATGCTGTGGCGCCGAGAAGCCAGCACTGTGCGTCGTTGACCGCACATCAGGGCTAGGATCAACAATGAATAGCGCACATCTGAGACACTTCCCTGGTACACCTGAGATCTTGCAAGCAGGGATCAGAACCAGACGCCAGCGGGAGGACGCATAGTCCCGAACGGGATCCGACAGAAAGTGTGGCGCGAGAGGCAGAACGTCTTGCCCACCGCTGACCACCAGCCCGAGCGAAGTACCATTACGGATTACAGCCGTCAGTGACCGGGCCTCAACAGCAAGAGGGGCTCTGCACCTTCACTCTCATCGACCAGCTCAGCCCACGCAATCATCGAGCAAACGCCAAATATTCTGCTGTCCCTGCCAAGCAGTCGAAGAAGCATGACAAAAAGCTTCATGATGGAGCAGTTCCGTCTTTGGGATGCCCGTGCCCGAGCGAACTTCTTCCCAGAGATCTTCAGATCCTAACCATCTTGACCCTCGCTTCTCGGGCCTGACATCCAGAGCCGCGCAGGCCCTGCACCACCAGCAGCAGATGATGCACCCTAGGTAATATGCACGCAGCCGTGGACGCTAAGGTGCTTGCGGGTGTCTCCCGTGACTCTCTGCCAACCATGTCTGCTTGTTGCTCCTCTCTTGCACTTCGCCTGTACGACCACAGCTCATAACCTCACCAACGAGATGCTGTGTGCGTGAGTGCTGCCGTCCCAGCATCGGCAGATTTGAGGCTTGTACCCGCATGCCGCATGGGCAGGGTGTCCTGGTACGGTGCGCATAGTCTGACAAAGACACCACTGCCCGCTGTCAAGGCACATCGTCAGTCTGTGTTTGCGTGCAGTAGAGAGGCATAGGCTCGCAGGCCAGGCCGCAATGGCAAGTCGTCGGCAAGAATGCTGCGTAGCCGATAATAAGCCCATGCGGGTTGACGTGCGTTGGCGCCAGCGTGCTCAAGCAAAGGGTGCATCCGTGACAATGCCTCTTTGACCCACGCGCAAGTTGCGACAAGGGCATTTTCCAAATATCTGCAGCATCGTAGGCATGTTCATTTCTCTTACCTCTTCACTCCTCATTCTGCTTTCGTAAGAGGCTAGTCATCTCAGGACAGCGCAGCCGCAGCATCGAACTTGTTAAGGGTCACAGATGTCTACTTTCGAAGCATAGTCTCCCACATCCCGTACCACACCGCTACTACACCTCTGCTAGCTTGCAACCGATAAACGCCAGAGCTCCTACACCATCGACCTGGGAGCTGTTCCTTACATACTTCCGCCACCCTGACCGACCGGCCCAAGCATACCACGAGCACTTCCCACATGGCCATGGAAGTCCACGCGACCACGCTTCCATTAAGCGACAATGATTCTATGACTGCGGCGTCTGGTGACGCTGGTGTAACAGAGTCACACGCCCAGCCCAGGCAGTCCCTTTCTTGTGACCCCGAGTGGAGAGAGTTCTTACAGTCGCTTGGGCAAGACAATCAAACAACAACAACAACCATGAACTCGAATATGGATCTTGGATACTTCAGCTACGACGACAACGCTCCCGTCAACTTCGGAGCTATGGAAGATGTTCCGCAAGCAGATCCGCTTTCTGCAACATCCACGAATAGCTCCAGTTCATCGTCGATCAGCGAGGCAAATGCCGCTCCGCACCCATTTCAAACAGCCTGGCCTATTGTGCCTGAGCACCAAACGATGTTCAACTGTGGCCCGATCGCTTACCAGCATCCGCCGTGGGTACCCGAACAGCGATTCGAGCCGCCAGTCAACCACTTTGGATTCCAGAACGGCGATGGACTCGGTATACACATGCCACCAACTTCAAACCCTGTCGACTTGCCGAACCAAATCCCTTACCAGAGTGGCTTCATGGACCATCATTCTCCACGAGAGGCGCACGACGACTTTGGTGATACGAACTTCAATCATGGCTGGCCGGGCCATCATGACATGCCTGCCGATGATTTGTTCTTTGATGAAGGCGAAGATGGTGGAGAATCGGCTGACCCATGCTATGCGCAGCTTCTGTACAAGTGTTTGAAGGAGGCTCCGAACTATACACTGTCGCTCCGCGAGCTGTATGAATGGGTTGCGCATCACAGCCAGAAGGCAAAGGATCCAAAGAATCGAGGTTGGCAGAACAGCGTCAGACACAATCTCTCAATGAACGCTGTAAGACTGTCGCATGTGATGTTCTGAGGCCCCGCTAACCTTTCCAGGCTTTCATTCGCGTACAGCCTGGGCCCGGCTCCGGACAGAAGAAGGGCAGTCTATGGCGATTGACCGACGAAGCGCTGCGAGAGGGAGTTATATCGACCACTCGCTATCGCAAAGACCCAAAGCGACGACCGGAACGCCGCGCTGTACCCGCGTTGAATCGTCAAGTATCCGGTGCTAAAGGAGGTCGAGCAACCAGAGATGCAAGCCGCTTGCGACAACAACAACAACAACAACAACAAGCACAACAGCAACGCTACCATGGCCATCCACTACATCATCGCTCTCGCCGCTCCGACCGCCACCGACATGGACCATCATACAGCCCCTACGGCGTCCGCTCCGCACCGCACTCACCCGTCGGCCGACCACACTTCATCCCACCAATGTCAACGCCTCAACCTCCCTCTCACCCGCCAAGCCCATACTTCAACGTAGTAGAAGACAACCAAATCCCTTTCGGCGACGAACTCACGCCCACAGGTTTCGCATTACCTGGTCAACAGCCTCCTCCACTGCCAGAGAACTCGATCTACCCTTTCGACGACTCAAACACGAAACCCTCATCAGTCACAAGTTTTGAAATGCTGCCTTTGGATCTCAGTCAAGCGCCACTCTTTGGAAACCACGATCCCGAACTAGGTTTCGACCCTAATACGCCTACGCCAAGTCTCATGACTGAAGAGAGCTTCATGGCTGAGGAGAATGTTCCGCAACTCATGTCTTGTGGGACAAGTAGGGAGGGCACGACTTTTTGATCACGGTCCAGGAGTACTGCATTGCGAAAGGCGCAAAGCATCTTGGTGGAGGAACTGTACTGTATCGATGCGACGAATCGAGATGCTTTGATTGCTCTTGCTGGCGAAGCGATCATGTTCGCAGCGCTGCGCTGCGCTGCGCTGCTTGAGAGCTGTTCTGCCTACCGAATGAAATGGAGTTTGCTTGGTTCGTTATCATGATTGCACTCTGACGACTCTTGTTGTTTGTCAAGGATATATGTGAAGAGCATTTCAAGCATTGGATGAGTGTTTGTACATTAGATAGCACGAGCTGAGAGCAATCAGCATCGGACCCAAGATTCTCGTTGTAGTCTTCCAGGCAGCACGTTCGATTGTCTTATTCCCCATGTACAGTATGTGATGCTGTTCTATGCTTCTTTTCCCCATGTACATACATTGTATGCCTTCTACAATGCTACTAGTCAAGTCTCTTCCTACTCTAGTATGCAGGGTCACCCAAAGCAGTGATACTTCCGGAGCAAGTACCATGATCACAATGACCGCTCGGCGTCAGCCAGCCCCAGAGTGCAATGTCCTTCCCGTTTGCAAAGACCTGTGTGACGTTGCCACTCAAAGTGCCCAGGCATACGTTCGCAACCGCGTCGCATTTGATGTTGAACGGCAGAGGTGCATTTCCAGCCAATTGAAGACTGCCATAGGCATGACCGTCCTTGACCCAGCCTGCAACTGAGGCTTTGCCAGCTGTAAACCATTAGCCTTGGGCAGATTCTTATGAGAGCGAATTGATGCGTACCGAAATTTCCTCCATCAGTCAGCATGTTCTCGATCTGACCACTCACGGTAACATTGCATTTGCTGAATTGGCTGTTGCATTGTGATTCGATAAGAGCAGGAACACTGCCGACAACAGCTCCGACTGTGCCTGAGACGGCATTGGCAACAGGTGTGAGAGCACCAGTGACGCTGCCGAGGAGTCCATCAGGTGAAGGCACAGGTGTCGCCAAGGTCGTGAGGGCGAAAACCATGAGGCCAATGAGTTGCATTGTCGAAGGCATTTTGATTAAAGATGGAGATGTGGGCTGGAGCAAGACTTGCTGAAGACTTTTGTGAACCGGAGAAGCCGAGTGCCCTGTTCACGGACGTCGATGATTTTGGACACTATTATATCTTGCTTCTGGTTGTCGAGGGTTGAGAGTCAATGCCACGAGCCTGAAGCATTCCAAATTGAAACGAAGCCACGATGTTCGGCAACCAAGGCCTTCGTTCCTCGCATCGACTTGTCAGAACTCCTTTCTGAGTCTCGAAGGCATCGATGCCAGTCACAAATCACCGATGACAAGCAGAAACGGCACGCCCATTATTGACGCGCTGGATCGGTGGTCATTGTGAGGTGGGTTTTGGCTGGCAGCTGAGTCGGTGACGTGCGAACGCGCAAGCGAGATGTATCGTGAAGCGAAGATGTGGCCAGAACAGTGTCGCCGGAGGATTTGTGTTAGAGAAGTGCCGAGCGTGGTGACTACGTTTGGGTCCCAATATAGGTAGGTATTGAGAGTGATACAGCCACGGCACGTGGAAGGCACGCAAGGCTGACTCGTATTCAGATTCTTACCGCGAGCGTGTTTTGACCTCCGCGCCCGGCCTAGCCTGGGTTCGTGGCGCTGGGCAGCCGTATGTGAGCTTTTCAGGCTGTATTTGTCTGCAGAAGTGCATCATAGATTGGAGGCTTCGCCTTTGTGGAACCAAAAAAAAAAAGCATTGCGTCATACTGTATCTTCCAACCCATCAGTACCATCATCACAATGGCCGAATTGCTCGCTGAGAGATTCTTGTCCTAGTCTATCTCTGAAGCAGGCAGAACGTTCTGTAGCATAATCACGTAAAGCTGACCAGTCGCGGCACATATGCACTTGACCATCGCCAGATGTGTGCTTTCCCTGAGTGTAGAGTGGAGTATTGTCTGCATGGCACATGATGAACTACCAGAAGGCATTAGCTGAGAGAACAGCCTAAGTAAGGCGAGTCACGAAAAGCCTCACCTGCCTAAAGTAGTCGAAGCAGTGGCGCGCATGCTGCACTGGCCAGCTCAATGGCTTGCCATCGAGGCTCTCGAGAAATACTCGTCGCACAATCTTCAAGCAATGAAGCTGATGGTAAGACTCAAGGAGATACAGCCCTCGATCGGGATCATGTGGAAGAGACATAGACGCAGTCCATTGGTTATTCGTGGCAAAAGCATGGTCCACTGCAATGTGTCCGTGGGCTGTATTGATCGCATCCCACAGAAGGTCCGCTTCCGTGTCGTTCATTGAGCTGTAAGGAGTGTTCCAGTGGAACATTACCGGCTTGAGAGGCAGATCTGGAACGCGCGCTGAAAGAACAAGTCAGCGAGAAGACGTATGGTTCGCAAATAGCACTTACCGATTTTCTGCGATTGTTGGCCGTTCTTGCGGCCCAAAAAGGAGCCATTCAGAAGCTGCTTGGAAGTTTCCCGCACGACTTCTGCAACTAGCCCAATGTTGAAGAGCAGCAGAACCGCGATGGCAATGCCCTTCCAGTCCAAATTTCGACTACGAGCACTTTTGAAGAAATCTTCGTGATTCTCGGCGTCAGTAAGCAGTATGTTTCGCTCCTCATCAGACTTCAATCTCTCCATTGGAACGCGAGAAGCGTGCCAGGCTCACAATGTCCGAAGGAATATTCATGAAGACGTACCTTCGGCTACCGTGCGTGTGGATGTACCTCATAAAACGCCTCCGTTCACTTGGCCTGCGCAGACCACCCGATCGAGAGCTGTTATCGATTGAGCCATGGCCAGACCTGGAACTGACGCACGTAGCATCTGTTCCTGCTGGGTTCCTGACCGTGGTTGTTGCCACGATGCTTCGCTTCCGTTCGGTTTCATCAAGTCATGATAGTCACGCATGGATCGAAGCTTTAGTACCACAGTTTTGAGGCTTCGCTCTGCCATAAATCCTCTTGTGCCGCAAAATTCTCGCAGTAACATGGGTGTTCTCGTGCGTAAGCTTAGCAATGGTTGCACTGGCGAACTTGATGAATGTGGATTGTTGTTGATAGAGGAAGAGATGAAGTCGCGGTTGCTTAGCCGGAGAAGATTTCGCACAGACCACTTCTTAGTCGACTAGCCCCAAAGCACCTGACACGTCTACTTGCCTCTTGCTTGTCTATAAAACACCTCTCCTAATATGTGGTTGTAATAATGCCTTAGCTGGACCGATTCAACCTCGAACACGAAAGCTTTCGGCACCGTCTTCGTGCTCACCCATGGCCGGCTCGACGGGTCTCAAGCCTTTCGCCTCAGCCAGTGAGCCCCTAGTGAGGTCGCCAGCGGGACATGCAGAAACGCCAACCTGACGTCCGCAAATTCATGACTTTGCATACATGGGACGGCTCTCGATGCATATATGATTGCAAGATCTAGCTCTTCTGCGGCACGCTTCAGATTTGGACAGTGCGATCGTTCCCCCCCAAAGAGCCCATTCTTAGGATTGACTTCCAAGGCCCAGACATCGTGCTCTAGACTTTGAGCTGCCACGTGAAGTCCCTGTAACATCCAGATGAGTATACATAGCAAGATAAATGCTTGTCCATTTTGTGCCATCGTGGTTCTCATTCTCATCTCTCAACCAGCCAGGCAGACATGTATCTCATCAACCCGGACAGCGTGGTCGCTCTCACGGTCCTCTTGACGGTGCTTGCAACACTTGCAGTTGCAGTTCGACTGTCACAGGTCAAAGGTCTGGACCAGAGGTACAAAGGCAAGACCGTTCTCCACAGTCTTTACCTTGAGGACATCCTTTGCGTTATTGCTCTGGTAAGCAATTTTCCAAGAGCTCGGAGCTCGGAGGTGCTGATGGGCATTGTACAGATCTTCCTATTTCCGTCGTCTTTCATCGTCGTCTGGGGTACGTCTTCAAACACATCATGCGTGATCAAGTGCTCACTAGGAAACAGGTGCTGCGAGAGGATCCGTCGGTGGACATTCCAGCCCAGATGACGCTCAGACATGGATCATGTCTGTGACGCCGGAGTGGGTAACGTTGGCCAAGGTACGTGCTCCATCCTGTTCGAAGAGAATATCAAGCTGATTTCTCACAGGTCGTGTGGGTCACGCTTTGGCTGCAGCCGATCATCCTAGGTTGTGCTAAGCTTGCCGTCCTCTTCCTGTGCCGACGGATCTTCTCATTCTCCAAGAGCTTCATGTACACGAGCCTTGCCATGGTGATCGTCGTAATAGCCTTCATGGTCACATTCACCTTCGGCCTCTTTTTTGACTGCGGGAGTGACATTGCCGCAAATTGGGCTTCGCTGTCAGAAATCGCTCAGAAGTGTCCTTTTGGTTTCATGCCGACGATCGTCTACACGATCTTGGATGCTTGCTTGGACCTCTTCGTGCTTTTGCTTCCGGTCCCATGGGTAAGGACATCTAAAGTTCTCTCGTTTGCGCAACGCTTATGCTCCTACAGGTCTTCCAGCTGAAGATGCCTCTGGCCAAGAAGCTATCGATCTGTGCTTGCTTCATGCTTGGAGCCATCGCGACTTCAGCTGCCTTCATCCGCATGGCCATCTTCATCCAAACGGGCATCCCTTCAGCTGCATTGAACAAGGACTTCATCATGGGCGTTCCCACCTACGACATCTTAGGCGTAGTCAGCGCCGAAATGTTCTGGACAATGGTCGAGACAACAATAGCAGTCATCGCAGTGTGTCTGCCAGCAATTCGAAAAGTCGCCTCGTTCACAGCTTTCGGAAAGTGGTGGCGACTTACCAGCATCGGCCGTTATTACCACAGCAGAAAGTCGGGCAATCGCAGTTTGGCAACTCCAGACATCGAGCTTGGCACCAAGGACACAGTCACGTCTATGGATGTGCCACTCAAGCTGGACATGTTCACCGCGAAAGAAATCGAGACACATGTCACATTGACCAGTTGTGAGAATTGCCGGGGGGGCGAGAAAAGGAGTATCAGCTGAAGGTTTTGGTTACCACCCATCGTGCCAAATTCGGAAAAAGACGAATGCTGGTTGCACGAGATCTTGTCAAGGTACATCTAGCTAGCACTAGTCTTGGACTTCTCGACCGTACACAACGAAGTAATGAAGCATGCATACCTAGCTATGGAGACGCGTGCGACTGCCAAAGTTCTGCCTCGATTTGTGCTCTCATCGCCTGCCTCTTGTGTTGGTCACCGACAAGCAGCTGGAAGACTTGGAAATGGAAGCGGTTGTCTTACTCCGTGTGCCCACTTGAAGTGTAAATCAACTCCGGCATTGACATGAACAATTTTGATACATTTCCAAAACGTCCATACAATCTTACAGTATATGCTACACTACTGCTTCTTCTTCAGTTCTGTCGTTCTCTGGGTGCTGCTGAGCCCTTCAATGCCCTTGAGTAAGACGCCTGTGATGCCGAATCCAAGCGCAACCAGATCGAGAACATGTACAGCCCACCAGATATGTTGGACACCAAACATGCAAGATTCGTAGTCGAACTTCCACTCGTTTGTCTCCTTGTCCCACCAAGCACTCAGCAGACCAGCGTTGCCGCCAAAGTCGCCCATCATGCTGCGGACTGTTACCTCGCGCACCCCGGTCAGAGAAGTATCCAGGACCTCTCGCTGAGCTCGGGCGTATTGCTTTGCATCCCATTTGTCCTCGTACGAAATGGCGTCCTCGCCCTGCAAAGCTTCGAGGTCAAGCGCTTTCTTCTTTGAATGGTAGACATCACACCCTGCGTGGTCATGTCCGTTGAGCACAATGGCTTTCCGTGATCGCTCAGGCCCGATCATGCCATCTAGGATCCGCGCCGAAACATCCTCGCTTAGATGATTTTGCTCCTTGATGCCACCGCCGTGGTGCTCGGGAAGATAGTCCACAAATGGCCCATCAGCGCAGATGCCGGCCTCTTTGTGAAGCGGGATGTGCGTAAGCAAGATGGTAGCAGAGTCTGCTGATGGCAGGTCGTGGTAGAGCTTGTGGTTCAGAAAGTCAACACTTTCTTGATGCGGGTCCCAAGCCGCCACTGGACCATCTAGGTTCATCGAATTCAGCATTATCAATCGCAGCTCTGGGGTGCTTGGCTGCATTGAAACAGGGTCAATGGTCGTAGTGTCGTTGAGCGCAAATCGAATATCCCAATTGACGCGATTGTACAGGTACTCAAACCTCGCAATACGTTGCTCATCAATGTCGCCAGCATATCCAATATCATGGTTCCCGGGAACTGTGATGATTATCTCCTTCCACTTGGGATCAGCACCCAAACCCTCAGCCCTGCTCGTGCTTGTATCCGTGATGAGCGATGGCACTTTTTTCCCGCCTCGAAATACAATATCCCAGAACCTCTCCGATCTGGCTATGAACTCGTCATCGCTGATCCACTGGCTTCCAAGCAAGTCTCCCAACACCGCGACGTGTGTCGGGTTTGTATACCAGTGAATTGTGCGGTAGATATGTGCCAGATAGCGATCATTGCCCCAAAGATCCAGCTTCTTGTGATATGTCCTGAAAGCCTTCGGCAGATCCTGATACCAGAATGTTGTGCCCTCCTCGCTGAGACTGGCTGTCAGTGCGCCAGGTCCATCTCTTTCAACATTGCTCAAAAGTCTCGTCAGGCTGGGAAACAAGTCCGCATGTCCATGTTCCGGCAGACTCGTATCGCCTTCAAGCTGCGGGTCTCCAAACAGCAACAGTCGAAAGGGCGCAAGTTCTCCTGGCACAGCGGGCTTCGCGTCGTTACCGAAATAGCATGCTGCCTCGGCGTGTCGAGCTTCGGGGAAGCTGCATTGCTGGAAGAATGGATAGAAGTATGTGTAGACCGTCCCTATGATTACGGGAGGCAAGAGGAACCTAAACAAGGCCAGGAAGAGGTCGGAAGTCCGCATGGAGAGGCATGGTAAGTGCAGAAAAGATGTGCTCGAGTGGCGTTCAGGAGAAGCGCGCCCGAGCACGCGAATTGAGGAAGCAGAGAAGCGTAGTTCTAGCCACAGACACGATATGACCACGAGTAACCGAGCAGAGTCCACATGAATTCTAAACGTATCGCAGCTCAACCGGATCCACACACACCCGAGGCACACTGTGCTCACTCAATGCCCGGTGCCGGTCACGTGTAGGTGGGAAAAATCACTTACTATTACAATTTGCTATTACGATAGTAAGTTACTATTCTTACTATGATAAATTGCTATTAGTCTTTGTATTACTATTCCTATTACTATTACTACTAGAAATCCTAATAGTAAGTTACTATAGTAGTAGTAAATAGTAAGTCTCTATACAAAATAGTATATATACTATTATATAGTAGGTTACTATCTACCATTACTATTACTATTACTACTACTATTACTATTACTATTACCATTACTATTATTATTACTATGCCTACCCATGTCTAGGCAGCCGGTCCCGGTCCCGGTCCCAAGCTGAGTCAGAACTGTCCCGCCAGACATATATAACCCCGCTTCCCACCTCAACCGCTACCTGATCCTCTTTTCTCGCGCCGTTCGGAAACATCCTCACAATCGTCGAAAACGACCATTTCGACATCCCGCTCATGTGCTCATCCATCTTATCTCGGCCGCCACTGTCTATGCAACTCTCGTTGCACAATCTTATCACCGCAGACCAGATTTGATCTCGCTGCGCGACCGATTATAGAAATAATATACAGATTCCTAGTCTAAAAACATATAATAATATCAATATTAGTCGAAAGACAGCTTGCATACCATTGCTTGCCTTCATAAGTTCTATCATAATAGAGTAGTCGCCACCAGCTGCGACTATCAAGTCCTAGTAATGGCAACAGCCAGCATGGATCCTACCACGCTGCCGACTGATCTGAAAGGCTCAATTGACTTCGTCAACTATGCCAGCCGCAAGCTTACCTACATCGCTCTCGTCAGCGGGAGGGAGAAGCGCATCGTCCTTCCATCAGAGCCAAAGATGGTCGACAACTATCATCACCTAGACATGCTTCTATCCTGGCTTGACCAAGTCGAAATGACGCCGGATCTGAAGCAAGGTGCAAGAGTTCCACGCGTCCTCGAAGTGGTCTTCTCCGATCCGAAGTTCCAATTCCCACCTGAGTACCAGACCAGAGCAGAAGCACTCTACGACAAGTTCAATGCCGAGAATTGGGGTGCTCCCATTCCCCTGCTGACCGAGGACTCCGACCCAGACTCAGTCGCGAATGCACCCAGCCCAACTCGAGAAGGAGAACCTTCCACCAAGAGACGAAAGTCCACCGCCCAGGCAACAGGAGGCTACACCACCCTGCAGCCTCCAGAGAACCATCCAATCTGGGGTCTTGCCGGCATCATGCACGGCATAACCCTTCGCAAATACCACGACACCGGCAAATATACCAAAGTCCTGAATCCTCAATACCTTCACGAGAAACGTGACGCCAAAGTCTACGGCCACAACGGCCTCGAAGTCGGTAGCTGGTTTTCGGAACGTCTTGCCGCAATCTTCGCTGGAGCTCACGGCGCTCGCATTGCAGGCATTTCAGGCATTGCAGATACTGGTGCGTGCTCCATCGTCATCAGCGGAATGTACGAAGATCTGGATCTCGATGAAGGTGATGTCGTTTACTACTCTGGATCTGGTAGTCATGAGAATAGAGACAAACATCGATCTGCCGAGACGACTAGGGATACGAAAAAATTACATATGAGTATCTTGACGGGACGTCCGGTAAGGGTGTTGAGGACGAGTAAGGCTAGGGGTGAGTATGCGCCTATCGAAGGTGTTAGGTACGACGGGCTTTATGATATTGTTAGCTTTGAAGAGCCGATTAATAAGAATGGTGGGAAGTATGAAAGGTTCAAGTTGGTAAGAAGACCGGGCCAGAAGAGTTTGAAGGAGTGTAAGAACAGGCCTATCTGGCAGGAATTGGAAGACTTTAATGGGATTAATATGGGATTTGGGGTTGATCGATTGATTCGTTGAATCGTCGGCAAATTCAAGACTGAAAGTATTCTAACAACTCAGTGATACTAGGGTAGCATTGAGAGTTGTAGTAGTCAGACTGATCAGATTGAAGGGAATCAGAGAGAATGGCAATCGGATGTGAGTTGAGCGCAGAACGGAAGACCACTGTGCTCCAGCAACGAAGATGCAACGTGCTGAGATCTCGTCAATTACTATGCTAGCAATACAAATCCTACTTGTGCAAAAGCGCTGCATCATGATCCTCCTCATAACTCAACCAATGCCCTCAAGTATCGCGTTGTTCATTCGTGAGAGCTGTGCAGCCCCCTCTGTCTAGCATCGCCTCCTTCCAAGTCCTCCACCCATCATGCCGCCACCTCCCATATGTCGTGGTGGTGGGCATGAGCCTCTACCATATCCTCCCATCATTGGTCTTCCATGTCGTGGTGGCGGACATGAGCTTCTGCCATATTCTGCCATCATTGGTCTTCCGTATCGTGGTGCTGGCGCAACCATTACTGTCTGATGGCGGCGGCGTGGGAGACACATTTTGTCGATTGTTTGATGAGTTGTGCTGGAAGTTTGTTCTACTTGTATTGATGTTGTCGTTGTTTTGACGTGTGTGGAGTGTTTCTTGTTATGTTTCCTGTTTCGCGGAGCTGCTGCTTGAGTGACTATAACAACTTCTCTCGCTTCACAACTTCATAAGGTCTTTATATAAGGCATCTACGACGACTTCCGACGATGAACCCATGTCATAGCCAACATCCAATCTCTTGACCGAACTCGTGGCAGGGCTGGACATATGTCATACCAGGTCTTGTGTTCATAGTGCTTGTCGGCCAATCCTTGTTCATGATTCGTCAAACCTGGTATTCATCTGCAGGGTCGCCAAGAATTTCTTGGAGCATGTGCCAACATTCTGGCTCGACACCGACGAGGCGGTCGTGGCGCATGTCAACTCCGCAGTCAGGAAGACTGGTCAAAAGTGTATCTCAGTGGTTCAAGGAATGGCTGCACGTTATTGAAGAATATGAGGCTGCGTTGTTCGATGACATCGGTCTCAGGTTTCCTAAGGCGCCATCCTTGGCTTTGGTTTGGCAGCGCCGCACCCAAGACATCGCACGCGACATCCACGCATCTTGGCCGTGCAGCCTTATGGACCAGCAGAGAGTGCACATTCAAACATTAGTCTGTGGGAGTGAAGTCATCGCCGCGGACGATATAGATGGTATGGTCTCGTTCCGGGCGTGTCGCCAGCGCTGAATCATTGCTCGACGGAATAGCGATTCAGCAACTCCAGATTGATTCTCAGTATCGCGCGTTATGAGAAGATCACGTTGAACGAAGCGATCGCACATGGCTTCTGAAAGGCTTTGTTCGAAGACCGAACCATGGCTGTCAACTGTGACAAAGGAACACTGGTCCGCTTTCGGTGAAATCTCTCTGTTCGAGCGCTCGCGTTCGAGATGTAGCCCTCGACATGCAGGTACAACATGCCGAGCTCGTTTGAAGCATAGGAGGCCGTAACAGTGATCTAGGGAGGTCCAGAAAGTCGCCAACCCTGAATAGCCATGGCAACTGCGGCCGATTTGGAAAAGGTCTTTGTCACATTCGGCCTCCAGATCGTATCTGAATATGACAGAGGTGCGTATACATCGCTTGACACAAGTGCTGTGGGGATCCTAACAGTATCGTTGCAGAGGAAGTCCAGGGTGAATTACATAATGAAGCGGCCACGCTCGACGAACGAGATCTCCGGGACCTCGCAGAACGATGTTTTCAGTGCGAAGATGTTGCCGAACGGATTATGGCGCTCAAGGACTCGGTCTTTGACCGTCGCGGGATTCCTTATGCAATGAGAGCAGATGAGAAAGCAATGCTGGACAACGACGAACTTCGCCTTCGAAATCTCCAGCGGGACGAGGCAGCTGAGCTTCAAAAGCTGCATGATTCGGTGATATCGTTGATACCTACCTTGCCCAGGTTTGTCGCGGCTGTCCAATACCGGTTGCAAAATGCTAGTGATGCCATTAGATACTTCGACGAGGTTGTTGATAGCCCGGCTAGAAATACCTCAGACGCAGGTCAAGAGCCGCCTGAAGGACAACCCACAGGAATCAAAATAAGAGGTCGGTATGCTGCACATATCTACGAATCAGCCTTGGCAGAATATGAGGCAACGCAGGCCCTCTCTTCTGCGGGCATCCAAAGTTCTTTTCCATTAGATTTTCCTGGCGACTGGCTCCCGGTTCTTACCATCAACTCTGGCGGAATGGGCAAGGTGAAAATATTTGCTCGGTTTAACAGTCATCATACCCTAGTCGAACGGATAGTTCAAAAGGATACTTTGCCCCGGGATGAGGAGTCTTTTGGGTTTTGCACGCAATGGTACGGTCCGCCAAAAGATCGTGTTCCTCTCGAGTTATGGACCCACAGGCTGGTCTTCTCGAAAAGCAACAAGATCATTGATCTGGCCGTTCTGAATCCCATGGTGGACCCCTTCCAGTTCTATTATCGACTGTATCTTGCGTATGCTGCACACGGCGATCTATGCGAGACCATGACGAGATATTGGCAGCAGGAAAACGACATGCAGGAATATTGCCGTCCTCCTAAGGGGTTTGTGCTATACGTGTTCAAGGCGCTGGTTGAAGTGGCCTTGGCACTTCGCGAGGGCGATGGTATCAGAGAGGTGGTGCATCGCGACTTGAAGCCGGACAACATCTTGCTGGACCTGCCAGACGACGATTCATTTCCTAATTATCCAGAGCCGTAAGTTCATTCAGCAGTAACGAGGTTCGTCTACTAATCAACCAAATCGTAGGAAGTTGACAGACTTTGGTCTGGCTATTTTGACCAAAGAAGACGATCGATGGAATCCTTCCGTCTTCCACGGAGCGGGTACCCGGGGATACTTGCCTCCCGAGCAGCTGTCGTTCATAAACAGTGAGACAGGAGAGTCGTGTGATGAATGGAAGATACTGTCCCCGTGCAACGTAAGTGAATCCAAGCCATTCATTATTGTGCGGAACTGAGCACCTGACAGGTTTGGGGCATCGGGGTGGTGTTGCACACCTTGATGCACTGTACCGGATTGAGTGCCGCGGAACAGCCGTCGTATCTCCCTGGCGAGACCACGGAGTATAAGATTGATGAGGAATACGTGCTCTGGAAGTATGGCGCTGATCTTGTCGACCTGGCGAACCGATGTATGAAGTACGACCCTAAGGACCGTCCGTCATTGAAAGACCTCGAAGCTTCAGTTGCCGCGCTTATCGCCAAAGATCCTGAAGCTGCTCAAGCTCATGGAGGGATGCAGGATCCAGCCGATGTTGTTTTGGTGAAGGCGGACGAATATCGGATAGGAATGTCATTGGCACAAATATTTCCACCAGAAGAGGTCGCAGAGAAAGCAGCACAGATCGCAGAAGTGGCAGCACAAGTAGCAGCGGCGGCAGCTCCAGCGGATTCAGGCGCATCTTCATCCTGTACACCTCCAGGAAGCCCTCCCAAGTGATGTAGCAATCATAGTCGAAGCTCTTCATACTCGTCATCTTGAGGGAACCCAAGATGGAATCTCCCGCATTTGGCCCACTCAAGACTTGCTCCTTCTCCAGTTTCGAAGTCCACCACTCGACCCCCATTCTTCTTATCTTCACTCAAGAACATGCACTGCAGTCTTTCTCCACTGATCGCCTTCTGCCACTCTGGAACTGCGTAGCCAAATATGGTACCAGACACATCCCAATACGTCTGTTGCTGGGTATTGATGTATTTGAACGGTCCTTTCAGTCGAAAGGGCATCGGTGTATTCTTTCCTCTCTCGAACACCTCTTTCAGCTTCTTGCTAGTCGTGCTTGGTGGAGGCTTGACTCGTTGCGTGGGCTGGAATATCGTGACCATGACGAATGGTAGCTGCTCGTCTTTGTCTGCCTCTTCCACATCACCGTCCTTGTGTATGCTGTATGCCACGCCATCGACTTGAATCAAATCGCTTTCTTCGTCTTCAAATACTCCGATGCCATGATTGCCATGATTTGTGAGGAAGGCTACAGGTGGACCGCCATCCTTTAGTCCTGCATTGTACGCGGACTGTAAGGAGAATTGGAAGATGTCGTTCGGTATGGACTTGACCGCCATCGTGGCTCGGAGGACACGAGAGAGGTGTTGGTACCTGAGGCTTGTGGGACAGCACAGATGCGGTATGGGTACTAGGTGGGATGGGGGTTGTATGCTTTAAAGGCGGTGTAACAAGGGGACGCTCAGGGTTGCCAGTGTAGTTCTATAGGAAAAGGTCTTGCACGAAAACTCGAAATCGAGGGTGCATGAAAGACGATGGCTCCGCTGTGTTGTCCGATTGGGAGCCTGGCGGAGGAAGAGGAGCCGGCGGCCCCCACGCTTATAGGCTGTCTTCGACCTCATCCTCCATCCATCACACATGGAGCGGAACATCTCAAGGCATGAAGGAGACCTTTCAGACTGCTATGCTGAATCAAATGTCGTGATCCATGCCCGCCTGCCAGGGCGGAAGCAATGCCGAAATCGGTAGGATGTGATAGAGATCCTTTCCGACTACCATATCGTGTTCGACATCTCTCAATCCTCCCAACAGCGTAGCGAAGCAGGTTTCAGATACATTCGAGGAAAAGTGGTCAAAGTGCTGGCGAAATCGACTTCCAAACGCCACATCTTCAGCAAGCAAAAGATGCAACACATATTACATCTATCCACTGCCACCGTGGCAGACACGTCACCCAACCCCAAGATCCTGCTATTCGGCTCCGGCGCCATACGAGCAATATACGTCTACCTGCTGCTCAAAGCCGGCTGCGACACAGCAGCCAAATCCGACGGTTTCCACATCGACAGCGAAGTCTTCGGCAAAGGTATCCACATAACACCCAAAGTCGTCCGCACAGTTTCCGAAGCAACTGAATCCGGACCTTACGACTACCTAATCGTCTCCTGCAAAGCCATCCCCTCCGCAAAAACACCACCCTAAGCAGTCATTTCTGCAGTAACACCAACCCACACGACCATAGTCCTAATCCAAAAGGGAATCGACATTGAACTCGAATATGCAGAGGCATTCCCGTCGAATACGATCCTGAAGAAGTGGTATTGCTTGTTGTGTTGTCATTATTATCATTATCTCGTTCTATATCCCACACACAGCAGCCAGTGATGCCAGACCTCCCTCCGTACCATGATTGCCACACCGACCGAGTGTTAAATTCAAACATGGTCGAGACCAGAAATGCTCCGCGCTAAACATGCTACAGAGCACACACACGGACAAGGAAATGCAACAAAAAGCAGGTCCGGATTGCTTCGTCTCGGAAAGAGCGCTTCCATACCGAGATCTTGGTCCTGCTGAGTCTGAATGAGGAAAGTCGTTTTCAGTCGATGCGATGGATATTTGATGCCTCCATCTCGGTCTCTGTTTGGGCATGGCTCGTGGTCGGGTCAGAATAGTACGGCATCACCGACGATGCAGTCGTATTTGTCTAGTCGACTTTGATAGCGCCATATATTTTTCGCACAAAGGCATAAGCGGTCAGGAAACCGATGGTGCCAGTCAAGAGTCCATAGACAAGGCAAGCCAGGAAGCTGTAGGAGAAGAACAGCATCGTGCTGACCGGACCCGTTATGTGAAGATGATTTGCATAGTAATACACGCAGTAGAGGAATATCCAAATGGAGGAGGACCCGCCAACGAAGAAGGATTGCCACCACCAGTGGTAGTTCTAAGCATGATGTCAGTGGATTGCTGGGCTATATTGATGATGTCTTCTTTACCTCAGAACATAGCTGCACGTAGACAACGATGATGGTGGTCTCCATGACAGCAAGTATCAGAATGGTTGAAACAACAGCAAGGAATCCGAAGACATAGTAGTAGCCGCTCTTGTCCTGCCATAAGCTCCGGAAGACGAACAGAAGTTCGATGAAGATGACGGCGAAGGGGATGAGACCGGCGACCAAGATAGCCTGCATGGACCTTGAATACCACGCTTGCTGGGGTATCTGGCGTGGTACAGTTGTCGCACGAATTGGATGGGTGTAGCTTCCCGCCTTGGCGAAGCCATACCAGCTGCCCACATATACGAGTGGGAGCTGAATCAGCAGCCAAAGAGCTACCAGTCCAAAGAGAGTGCCGAGTGGGATCGCAGTCGATGAAGCCTGGGCCCATACGAAGAGGTTGAGAATGAAGATTGTGAGGAAGAGAAGTCCAGGGAAGAGAGTTGCAGTGACGACTGCGTTGTGCTTCCAGTTGCTGCCACCAAATGTCTTGTAGATGCGCGCCGAGAAGTATCCAGAGAATGAGCCAGCAATGATGAAGAGAGCGAATCCCACAGAGATGAAGCCGCCACGGAACGAAGGGTTCAGGATGCCGAGGCATGAAAGTGCGAGCAGACCAACAGACATGAACACCAGTTGCATACCAGAGCCGACCATTGGGGCGAGCAGATGACCAGACGGAGGTTGGCGGAAGACATCGGCGTGGACCAGCTTCCATCCCGTGATGTCTTCTGGTATGTCATCTTCATCCGAATCGCCCGAGTCATGATTTAAGCTGCCATCCATTTTGTCGAGCAAGCCTCCTCCATGTTCGGCGCTCGCTTTCCGAGGAGATCTGCTTCCCTTGCGTTTCATGAGCCTCATTTTGCCTTCTTCCATGCCCAAGTCTCGGTAAGCTTTGATGTCTCCGCGAATCGTGCGAGTCAAGATGTAGGCCACGACCGAGCTGAGGATTCCAGCAATAACCAGCGAGTTGACGATAGCAAGCCAGTGGATGTTGCTGCTCTCCTCTTGATTGACAAAGTAGAGATCCCATCGATTGGCCCATTCGAGCTTGTCCTCTTCGCGGAAGTAGACCGAGTACGTGTATGGGATAGTTAATGTTGCGTCGTCTGGAGCATCGTCGATCGATTCGTGGTCGAGCGCCGCAGCTAAGCTCTCGGTCGAAGTCACATTGGTCGCATTGTTGCCAAAGGTCAGCTCGAGAGCATTTCGCACGTCGTGAAGGTTTGGCGGAAGACCCGATGCGTCGCGATTCTCCGCCTCGATGGACTTGGCATAGACCTCGAAGCCAACGATGACTTTCTTGCCTTGTTGTCCATCCTTTCCAGGTGCATTGTGGTAGCGGATGACCAAGGTCACGTGGTTGTTCAGGAAGTAGCGCGGCTGACCAGTGGTGAGCGAGAGCTCCTCGTAGCCCATCTTGAAGCCTGACGCATAGTATTTCCTGCTCTTGTCCACTGTCACAAAACTCGTCGCGCCAGGCAGATTGTCCACGATCCATTCGGCGACGTAACCCCCCTTGACCACTTCAATGGCCTTCTTGAGACCTGCTTTGTCCACTTTATGGCTACAGAGGTAGCGTGCTTCCTCATCTTTGCCCATCTCGAGCTCGTAATCAGAGAGCATGATGCGATCGCCTCGCAACACTTCGCCAAGATTCAAAGCGACATTGGAACCAGAAATGAGGCCTCCTGTTCGCGTGCGTCCCGAAGGTGGACATACGAATGGCAGCTCGGAGTAAGCATATTGGAATTGGGTGTTATCGCTGTAGATTTTGTTCACGAAGAGTGGGATGGCCTCGCCTTCTGCGTACGATTTGACCGAGTAGCCTGTTCCGTGTTAGACATTGATGATTGCCTGATGAATGGCAGGTGTAAAGCTCACCAGGGATGTAGAAAGCGTGGGTGGATTGCAGAGCGAAGAGTAGCAATGCCCACAGGGTCGGCGCGCGCGAAGAGATGCGGTGATCGGCAGGCATTGCGTGCGAAATGTGCTTGCTCGGCTCGTTTCTGCCGTATTGTCGGTCTCCTGACTTCGCAACGGAGCGAAAGCAGAAAAACAGAATGGCTCCTTCCCGTCACCTCGTCGTCGCGCACCTCAGATGCGTGTAGGGTATGGGCCCTGGGGAGCGGACTGTCGGTGGCTGGTTGGTTGAGATTCAGAATGCGGATTGCTGCAGCAGGGGACAGCTCCAATTCGGGTCAATCAATTTCCCGTCTGGACTCTGCTTCAAGCGAGTGGAATTGGTTGCGACAACCGGCCCATACACTGTGTATGTGTGAGATGTGTTGCTCGGGGCTGCGGTGCTTGCGGGAAAGAGAGGGCGAAAGGGAAGGGTGGTGGTATGCACAGGCTTATGTAAGCTTAGAATATCAGAATACAATCACGTGGCGGCCGACTTCACGCCAACAAAGTATGTCGCCTCTCAAGCATCCAGTATTCCTCAAGCCGTCATTGATCAAGCACAGAATCATGTCGACTATCCTGATCAACCGGAAGTGCCGGCAGCGGCTTGTTCACATCGACCACTCTCTGCTTTGGAAGCTTCGGGCTTGGACATACATCCCCCATCGCATCGCCATCGCCAGCAGAATGCTTGCGAACATAAGCTTGATACTCATGCCACACCTTCTTCTTCTCCAACCTCTCGATTCTGCCATCGTACCGTCCCTCCACCTCCTTGATCGCTTCCTCATCACCCTCATCAGTCCTGTCAACGAACTTCTGAAATCGGAGAGCCTTGGGTCTGACTTTGCGGAGGAAGTCTGCCACCACACCATCCGTCCTTGCCTTGGCACTCAACTTTGAACATTCACTCGTTTTCTCCACCACAGCCAAGTCATCAGGCCGCGTTTCACACTCGACCGGAGCACGACCGTCATGTTCATCGCAACATCCCACAATCTGAATCGGCAAATGCAGTATGACTCCATCGTTGAACACTTGCATATGCTGTTTGACAAAGTATCCGTCCCCGATCTGTCTTTGCCGTTGATAATGTTCTGGAAACACCGGGTTCTTACCACGAGCACGTAGCACCAACATCTCAATCGATTCTGTACCTTCTCTTTCATAGTACACTGTATCTCCTGGTCGGAGTTGGAGGGAGAGGAGGTTGCGCGTATTTTGGGAGACGTCTGGGGCGTCGATGAAAGCCGAAGAGGAATATCCGAGGCCATATGCTGTTTCGAAACGCCTTGCCTGGAGGTGCGGCGATGGCTTGGCTTTGGGAATGTGTGTGCCGAACCGATCCGGGCCTTGAGATGAAGTCCTGCCCTCTCGAGGCGACTGATCCGTCCAGGACGACATTTCCGGTACTTCTGATCGCTGCAATACTTCTCGCTTAGGCGTGAAGACGTGGAGTCTTGGCCCGAAAGAATGATCGATGGCACGACGCTGTCGCTTAGGTGGCTGATCCTCCTAGGTGTAGGTGTAAAGATAGTAAGAGAGAGAGAGAGAGAGATTGATTGCCAATTAATCATGGTAAACTTAGCTTCACTAACCTCCATTCACAAGTCTCGTAGCCAGAAGCATACAAAGCTTTCTCCCATTGAATCACTTTCCGAATCACCATTGGAATCGACTCCCACATCGAGCTTGTCTGGCGTCATTGATCTGGTATGATCGTGCGCGTTCGCATTTGTAGAGACTATATCCAAGTCATGGTGCCTTTCCACCACCCACCACCATCAGGCAGCTTGATCCATTCCGGACCTGTGTACTTCAGTGATTCGTGCTGCTTTTCCGCCTTGGACGTGCTTCGCTCCCAGTCTATTGGGATCGTGGAGCGTCGGGCTTCAGGTGTTGCCTCATCATTCGTTCGAGTGTCAACAATGCCTCGACTGTTATGATCGAGCGTTCTTGCAGTAGTCGGATCGGCCGGTGTGTTTAATTCCAAATTACCCGCCGTCAATTCCCGAGAAGGTGAGGTGCTGCCTGCAACGTATTCATCAAATGTGGTGGCAAGCTCCGACCTAGATTCTGGTACCTCGACAGAACATCTCTCTGAAGCCACATCCGCGCGAAGTGCTTTCGCGAACTCTGGCATATCTCTGATTGTTTCTCTCAGTGCGGGCGATTTTCTGAACCCATCTTTCTGTGCTGGTGCTTTCTCGTTTTTTGTGTATGGTTCCATTTTCCAGAGCGGCGCGTTCGGGTTCTAATGTACCTGGGCTTCAGGAAGATAAGACAGATCGGCCGAGCCTCATGGCTGCTGTTATGAAGGTGCGGGAAGTTTTTGATGTATGTCTCAGGTGGTAGTGAATACAATCACGGCAACTCGCGATGCGCTCGCGTTGAGCACCCCTTCACTCGGAGACCAGGTGTGATTGACGATCCGTCTTGACGAAGTGCGTGTTTCTTGTTCCCCGGAGCATTTTTGCTGTTGTCGTGACCTGCTTCTACTCCTGCTTTGTTCTCCCACTTTGTGCCCTTGTTGGCCCAAGGACGATTGTTGTCGCCAACAAAGGCAATCGGTCAATTGGTGGCAACTTCTTTGTCCTGAGGTGCCATTGCACGTCAGTGATGCGCCATATACATATAATGCTTTGTCGAGCGACAGTGAGCGATCCATATACTTCCAGAAGTTTTCTTCGCACACACTCGCTTTAGGGAAGCGATCAAGAGCACCTCCTCGCCCTGCCCACAACGTAACAGTCAATTTTTGCGCACATTGTGCTCTCCACAGGTACGCTTAGCAAGATCGTCGGCAAGATGCATTCAGGCTGGACGAGGTTCAAGCAGTGGTTTACTAACCCCGATGCCACAGAAATCAGAAGTCGACCCAATCCATATGCAGACCCCACAGCACAAGACTCCAAACGCAAGTCGAAGTACGTCGCCGTCTGGGACGAGCAGCCGAAGCTGAAGTCGAAGCCGAAGCCGAAGCGGAGAGTTACCGGTCCGCACAACTCGAGACCGCCAGTTTCTTACGTGGCTCGTCCATCTGCTCCAAGGCCAACGACCAGTGGTGCAGATGGCAGGGTACCTTCAAGATACATGACCAGACCCGTGACTCCGCCTCGAATGCCACAGCAACCATATCAACAGATGTATGCTCGGCCGTCGACGAGTAACAGTGCTTACTCGAGAACAGGCAGGCGTCCCTGGGATGAGCCTCGATATCGCGGTCGCAACGCAGCGGATCTACGAGCGGCTAGCAGAAGGGCCTTGCTTGTAACGAATCAGGAAAGCTGGTTCGACGACACTTCCTCCATCGCCTCGGGCTTCACTTCCTATCAGCAGTTCCCGTACGATCAGCGGGCCAGAGTAGAGGAGAGATGGCCACCTCGGGATTCATCTCGAGATTGGCGTCGCTACTAGATGATGATAGCATGGCTTGCGCGTGTGGGCCGGGATTCCTCGATCTTTTTTTGGACCTATATAGCATTGATATGAGCGTAATCGTGTTCACCTTACAACATAATTCGTTCCATGAACTCCTAGATCCTAGCTGCGTTGCTGGTTCATGACCTCCTCTTATCCGGAGCAATAGACGTGTTTCAGCTGCACTTGCCGTGAGTACTGCAAGAGTATGTTCTCGCACCCTTTGACTGACATACGGAAGAGAGCTGTCGTGTGCTGATGCACGAGGGCTTGGCATCTGAGCCTTGATTCCAGATCACTTCCGGCTCCAAGTCCTGCTTTCAACACTGCATCAGCTTTACGTGTCGTAAGGGTAGTCTAGTCTGCGCTACTTGGATATGCGCAAGAGACTCTGCAGCCGATCACGCTGGTCTCACCTCTCCCGTAACTGGAGCTTGGGAGGCGTAGACAACGCGTCGTGAGCATTTGAAATCAACCACAGGATTTCCATCAATATGCAGCTTATGCAAGCATGGTCTTTGACCACTACAGGGCCAATGATCTCGTAGGAGCCTCTCGAGTCCTGTGTCTGCCAGTCAATAGGACCAGAAGGAGCCAGATTCCATCCTACTGCCAAGCGATCTCTGTGGTCAAGATCACGGATTCCTGCCGACTTGAAGAAGCTCCACGAGAGGTGTTCTGATAGTACCCGCCGGACGTCTTGGGGCCTGACTGAGCCGTCTTCACTGTAGCAGCGTGCTCTACATGTGCTCGAGAGCCATAAGGCCTCGAAGCTTTCAAGGGAGATCTCTCTCGTAGATCTCCTATGATCCGCGACCAGCGGTCTGAGCTCCAGCAAGTGGAGGGCTCGTGAGGATGTCTTGTTCGAGAACGATGTGTAGACATGCTGCTGAACGTTTCGCAAGATGCGCTCCACCGCGCTCACTGCGTTGATTCCCGTCCGAGGACAAAGATGTAGCCTCGAACACTTCCATTTACGACATAGCTCTGATCCAAAACATGGCATTCTTGAGCCTCCTGGCCGAGCACTGTTGAAGGGTCTTGGCAGGAAATTCTATAGTGTCGAAGCTGGAGCGTGAGTGTTGAGGAGTGCGAGACACAGACGCGCAGAAGTTCAAACTTTTTGGACATGGTGTCTGGAGCAAGTCGAGTCGCAGCAGAAAGTCCTACCATTGGCGGAGCAGATGATTCTGCTTGCGATCCTCATCACCAACGAGGACCTCTACTCCAGCTTGTCCAACGCTTGGATCTGTTCCTCGAAGACGGTCTAGCACCTCGGGCCCAACGGCTCTCTTGGTATGGCCCATATACCAAGCCTTGTCGCCATCCTCTCCAAAGGTCTCCACATCCCAACCGTTGCCGAAATAACCGAAGCAGTCTTCTGGATTCTCATACCGGAGATCAAAGTCTTCGAATCGTGGCGTCCGCATAATCTTGGTGAATTGACTTCTCTCGCCAGGCCAAAGAGATGGAGGTTTCGAGCTGCCATCATTGCCCTTATACCATGAGACACAAGGGCCGGTGAGTGCTGTGCGCTTCATCCAAGCATTTGCGTGGCGAACGAACTGGTCAACGGCAATATCTTTCGGCTTGATGCTGAGAATTCGGTCGAGTTGCACCTTCTCTATGACCTGTACCATATAGTTCGAGTAGACTTCTGTGGAGTGGAAGAAATTACCTTGCGGTAGAGGTCCGAATGCTGACGCTGGGTTGAAATAGTTTGGCATACCTTTGAGCATCAGAGCCATGTAGCTGGGAGGAGATAGTAGGTTCTTCCATTGAGAAGCAACATCTTCGCCGTCGACAGTGCGAGGAAAACGTGGCATGTGGGACTGATCGTATCCAGTGGCCGCTATGACCAGATCGATGTCGTGTTCCTTGCCATCGCTGTCCAGCAGCCCGCGCTCGGTGAATCGCTGAGGGGGTTGCAAGAGTACGGTCGTTTTTGGATGAGTGAGCGCCTCGAGATATCCGTACGCAAATGTTTGGCGTCGACATCCAATGCCAAAGTCTGTTGGTATTATTGATTCAAACAACTCCGGCTTTGATGCCAACTTCTTCTCCATGTACTTCGTCACCATCTCTCGCACTTCATGGCCGATTCGTCCGCCATTTATGAGATAAGGATATCGCGTGTTGAATGTAGATTCGACAGCCTTACGATAAGCCAGGTAGACATCGGGATCCTTGAGCAGTTCCTTCTGCTCATCGCTATACTTGAAGTTGGCCCCTTCCTGGCCAGAGAAGGCTTGATTGGGCGGCGGCAGAATATACGTCTTATTCCGGAACCAAGTATACAGTTTTTGGACATCGTTCACAATATTGGGCCCAATCTGAACTCCAGAGCAGCCGTACCCTATCAACGCTACCTTTTTGTCCTTGACAGTTATCTCCGGCTTCCAATATGCTGGATGTATGACTTCACCTTGAAATTTGTCCAGACCAGGAACAGGGTTCAGCCTTGGATTGCTGACAGGCCCGTTTAGCTCAAGGAAGAAATCGACTTTGTCCTGGAAATTGCCACCATCAATAAGATTCTTTACCTGCAAAGTCCATTTGGACTCATGGTCGCTCCAGGCTGCAGAAAGAACTTGGTGTCTTAGCTTGATGAATCGGTAAAAGTCGTTCTCTTTCGCAACAGTTCGGAGATACTCCAAGTTCTCGGCCTGAGGTGCATACATTTCAGACCAGATGTTGGGCCTCCACGAGAATTGATACACGATGGAAGCTATATCACAGCGACATCCAGGATACCTGCTAGTCAGCCACTGCATCTATCGATCAGCGTATTGCAGCTATTTGGCAATAAGCCTACTGACCACTCCACCGATGTCGTCGTTCATCTCATATACCACAATTTCTACGTCTCTAAGTCGTTCTGCCGAATGCAGGAATTGGAGGCAACTTATGCCAGCTCCAAGAACACCAATGCGCAGCTTTCTTCGTGTTCCGTAGAAATCGTCCGAAATCTCGACATCCGGTCGGCCTGACGGGTCTGACAGCCCGGCGTACACGAAGCTGGAATTCCTTAGCATATTGCCAAGATTATTCTGTTCAAGGGGCATGGCAGACCTGGGCACATAATCTGCGGCTTTAGGATTTGCCAAAGGTCTCGAGACCCGGTATGGGATCTCTCTGAGTTGCGTCATTGTGCTGTATAGTTGAGATGGTGGTGATTACTCCTTGTTGTCTGACCAAGCATGGAGGAGAGTCAAGAGAGGGCCAGGAACATAAGATGCATGGGTATAAGGCCAACCCTCTTAAATGCGATGTCTCAATGAGATCGTCGCGAGATATGCAGAGTATCGGACCGAGGGGCGAGCGAGGGGTATCTTTCTCAAGCCACTCCTTCAGCTTCGATTTTGCGATCGATCAGGTACAATCGTCCATCTGTACATCGATTCGCGAGACCGGTCGCGCAATGCTTCGGTACATCTTACTCTATCGGCCGAGGCTTCCGATCCTGGCAATGTTGTCCGACGCGGTTGAGTCTTCGGCGCGAGGTCAGCATGCTCTATTCAAGATACGAGCGCGCCGAGAAATATCAGTCGCAACCTGCAGATTCGCTACAATGAAGAGGGCGAGACGGGGGGCGATGACCCAAGTCTTCTTCTGGGACTGAAATCCATCCGACCGGCGACGACACTGTGATCAACTGGCCTGTAACCAACTGGCAAGTTGACTGCTTCGGTTGATATGTATACCTATACCATCCCAGGCTTCCATGAGACGAATTCAAGCGCGTGAAGGTCGGACGGATGCTGAAAAGAAGATGCAAGGTTGATGAAGCAAAGTTCAAACAAAAAACGAGACACCCACGTGAAACGGCCTCCTTTTCGTGAATCCTGGCTTCAAGCATGGACCAGCAGTTCGTCCATAACAACGCGTCGACGCGAGTTTGCTTCAACCTTCACTTCTTTCGACTGACAAGTCTCGAGTCGCATCATTGAGCATCTTAACACGGTTTCAAGTTGGAGAAGAATCAAGCTTTGTAAACAACGACCATGCCCCCAGCATACAACGCCGGTCAACGTGCAATTCTTCGGGACGTGACCAACGAGACCCTATCGGCTGCTGAGGAGTACTTCGAGGCGGGCGATTATCAAGCCTACCTTCGCACGACCGGTGGCAAATCCATAGCGAAAGCTGCAAGCAAGTCTGTTACGGGGACGAAAAGGAAATCTTCAGAGGCTCAGACAGATGTCGACCTTGACGATATTGATATCGATGACATGTACGTGGACAAATCCTGCAACCAGGTCCGAGGCCAAATTCGAAGATTGCTGGACTCTGGAGAGATGAAAGAGATTCGCAATCTTTGCAATCACTTCTTCAGATCAACAGTCTTCGGCTCAGCCTTCTTCGGTCCCGTAGCTTCCTGTGCCAGAGCGAGGATTGTGAGCTCCTCGAACCGATGCTTCTCGAATTCGTGGCCAAGGAACGTCATCCATGGAACCTCCTCGGCTTTGACGCCCTTTGCCATTGCGGCGGCCTTCTCATCCTCGTCCATAAGATCAGTCTTCAGAATCTCGATCGAAGTGCTGCCTGGTTTGATCGCCTTCTTGCGAATGATGACGTCGCAATCTGTGCTGGATTTAGCCTGTTCTTCCGGCATCGGGAAGAGATGTGCTCACACTCGGAGGTGAGCATGATGAGGTCCAGTTCGGACAGCATGGCGGTACCGTTTGGTATGATCTTGCGACCCTTCGTCTTGTGCTCGTAGACGAGCAGAATCTTGTCCTCGTAGTCCATCTACTATGGTCAGAAGCGAGCGCGAGACACTGGGATCAAGTACTGACCGCGGCTGTATCCACACCTTGTCTTTCTTGGTAGTGTAGTGCACTCTGTTGTTCTCGTACGGGATCGATATCTAGTATTCATCCGCACGGAGTTCGCAGTGGTGGAGAAGAACTTGTTTATCGGGTGTGAAGTGGCGTCTTATAGTAAATGTTTGGCGCGAAGCTTATCTGGGAAGTGAAATGCGAACTGAAAGTGAAGTTCTGGAGGTATGTATCCGCATGCGCAATTGGCAATTCTATCGCAGTGTTAGCTCGCCTGTAACATGCTCAGAGCCACATGCGATCTGAAGTGCGAGGAAATGTAGCTGCGCCGGGGTGATGGATGGCATCTTCCAAAGATGGTCGCGGTATTTCGTTGCGACCTCAGGCTTGCGAAGAGGTTGCTTGTCCCGAGGCGGTGACGCTGGGTTTGCTGTAGCTCGTTTGTACCTATTTCCCATGCAGGCGAGGTTGATTATTGCTAGATTTGCACAATTAGACTTTGACTGAGATATCCAAGTAGTATCTGATGTCTTTGCTCTACAGCTTCTGGAACGTTGGTGTCCTTTTACTCTTGCTCAGTCCTGAGAGCAATGCGTCTTTTACATCGGTCGTCTGAAGCATGGCCGCGTTCCATACTGCGATGTAGTCGAGGCCTGGCAGAAACGTCAGCAATTGTTTCCCGACTCACGTCAAACTACTCACCATCCTCAACCGAATGGTCCCTGGAGTAATTGATGACAGCTTTCGTCCCTTGCACAGCAATAGGGCTCTTGGTCGCAATATCCTTCGCCAGCTCAAAGGCACGGTCCAAAGCAGCTTCCTTTGAGTCAAAGACGCCGGACACAAAGCCCATGGTCAAGGCTTCTTGAGCATTGAACTCTCTTGCCGTAAGACAAATGTCCTTGATCCAGCTCATCGGTACTTGTGTATGGGGCAATCGGGTCAGGGTTCCTACATCGGCCGCGAGGCCTATTGCCACCTCTCGAACGGAGAATCTGGTGTCTTTCGAGCAGATCCTGATGTCACAGCATGTGGATATGTCGATAGCCGCACCATAAGAAATGCCATGCATGACACAAATGACTGGTTTCTCGCACTTTTCGATCTCCGTAACGGGGTTCTGGACTTCCTTGATATGTCTCCGAAGCTTCCAGGCTTTCCGAGCAGTGTCTTCAGATGCTTGTCCTTTAATGCCGTTCCCCGTAAGAGGTCCCTCTGCCGCTGCTGTTACGTCCAGTCCCGCGGTGAAGGCGCGGTCACCAGCCGCTGTAAGGATGATTGCCCGCACGTCAGGATCCACCGACAGCTTAGAGAAGATTGCGCCAATGTCCTTGAACATTTTCTCCGTATATGTATTTAGCTTCCTCTGCCTGTCGATTTCCACAACGGCCACATATTCGTAGGGCTGGGTAACATTGAAGAACTCTGTGCTGTAGTCCTGTGGCGCCATGATGCTAGCCGATGCCCCAAATATAGTTGAACAACGTTTGGGTCCTGGTCTTCTCTACTTGTCGTGTCTATACCTCTATCTGAAAGATCTCGAGTCGCGATGTCCGAGTACGTTGAAAGCCGCAAAAGCCGAGGTCAGGAAGTGTGAAAGTATCACGCTCAGCGCAGTGGATCACTTATGTAATACTGCATTGTCGAGCGCTTAAACTGTCAGATTGGATCGTTCTATGTCTCTATCTAATACTATTAAGATATAGCTAAGAAAATTCTGCAGTTACGTGACTAGGCAGACCTCGACTAAGAAGTCATGTAACTAGGTAGACTTCGGTCATGTGTAACACATCCCCTTACCTTTTCTAAATAGGATCCTTCCTATTTGGGCAAGGTGGTTAGTACATCTTATTATGTGAAAAAACAAAAGAAATCTATCTTTTCCTCCCTCTATACCATTTTCTACTAAAATAGTAAAAAGATAGTTTAAACTATATAAAGAGAGAGTCTTGTTTTATATCCCGAGTATCCTAGTAGATATCGTTACATAATCTAGACTATATGTACACTTTCATGTATCGCTTCTATTTCTAGAATGCTATTGCCTTCTCATTATAGTTAAAGCTTAAATGACACATGTTACTAATCTAACTAATAGGATCTATAGTATCGGGTTTAATTCTAAACTAAGGCCTTTTATATTATACTATCGGTTATCAGTAGGTCCGCTTTAGGTAGTATCTAAGTTAGACAGGTAAAGGATTAGGTAAATGTGCTTTAGTATATAGATCTTTGCTTAGTTAGGATCTATAGTATAACTAGAGATACTACCTCTAATTATAACTACTATACTATTATAAACATTACTGTTAACCGCTACGAGCTTCTTTAATTAGCTAAAGTAAGTTGTAAAGTAATAATATAGGCGATACTAAGGTTGCCCTATATTGAGTAGGTAGTAGTAGGGGTCCATTGTACTAGGTAGTAGTAGGTAAGGTTAAGAGCGGAAAGCAATGCCTACTCTAATTAGCCCTCGTTATCGTATTAGTTACTTCTTCTAGCGCTATTTGCTAGAACAGGGCTCAATCGACTTAGTTTAGTAATTAAGTAGGTAGTAGTCTACTTAGCCTAAGTTGCTAAATAAACCTCTATTAGTTCTAAGGGCCATGTATCTTAGTCATTCCGTCTACGGGCATGTCCTATATTGCTAGGTATTCGCATTAAATACGGCCTACTTCGTGTTCCTATCGAAGCTAGCATTAGTGTATATCTATATGTCTAAGCTTAGTATCTAGCTTGCTAGCATTAGCCTTAACAATATAGATAGTCTATATGTTATTATAGTACAGGGTAGGCATCTAATCTAGTATAAGACTAATACTAGTAAAGAATCGCTTCTACTAGATTATCTCTAATCCTACGTATAATACTACAAGTAGCTCTACTTCTATAGTTAACTTGGTTACTATAGACTATCGTACTGCCTTCTAGTCGACTAGTCCATTGAATAGGCTAAACATCTAGCCTTCTAATGATTGCCTAGTGCCTTTGTAGTTACTATAGGATGTATTAGAAGTACCGTAAAACTCATAAAGCTAATGGCTTAAATAAGTAGTAACTACTAGTCTATTATTATTGTATTCTAAATAGAGATCCCTAGTCTATAGGAGGTATTTAATGCACTATTTAGCGGCTACAATGTTATACTTCCGTAGGTTCTGTAGAGCTTTTAATAGTAGTAATACTGCCTTAGCAATATTAGGTCTTGTCTATACTACTACAAAATTTAGTAATCTAATACGGCTTTAATAAGCTAGGATTGAGGCTAAATTCAGGTATACTTGACTATTAGCTAGCTTCTTATAAGGCTTATATCTAGTTAGGAGTAGTGCCTTAGTTCTTCTTCTAGTACTACTATTAATACTATAGCGCTAACCTATCTTCTCAACATAGGCCTTCTATAATAGCTAAAGCTACTTAGTGCCTCTTTTACGCTTAACCTCTATGCCGAGAAACTAGGAGAGCTTTCTAAGGTTATTAAGCTTATATTCTTCTATTAGTTATTACTTGATGTTCATTACTTTTTGCTTGTATTAATAATAGTATAGTAGTATAATATTATCTATATAGAAGAAGATGAATACGTACTTGTCTACATCTATGTATAGGTAGTCTACATTGTCTACTAGAAGTATGCCAATTTTCTCTAGAGTAGTAGTAAAGTAGTTGTACTATAACCGTAGTAACTCCTATAGTCCGTAGAGTACCTATATTAGCCTAAGTACCTTCCCCTTACGCTTAAAGCTATTAGGGGGTTTGAGATATAGGATGTAAGGCAAGGTAGTATTGAGAAATGCGTTGATAGCATCTATCTGCTTAGCTTCTAGGTCAAAGTTTACTACGATTAACATTAGTGCTCTAAATACTCGTATAGCAAGCGTCGATGCGTAGGTATCTAAATAAGTGTTCTTCTATAGGTCGCCTCTTGCGTAGACTCGTGCCTTAAACTTGACTAGTCGCCTATCTACGTTACCTTTGTACTTGAATACCTAGGTAAGAGGTAGTAGGTTAGGCTTGCTTGCTAATATGTCTATGTCTACCTACTCAAATGTGCCTATATCTAGTGCCTTATTGAACTCAACTCTTGCTACGTGTATCTAATAATCCTTATACTTGCTCTTTATTACTTGACGCTAGTTACGAGGCTTAGTTAGAAGGTCTAATATTTTCGGAGTAAGGATCGGATTATCGGCGGTATATAGAAGTAATAGTGCGGTATCTACTATCGGCGCTACTAATAGTGCTATGTTTGTTAGCGCTACTAGTCGTGCTTTATGCTTAGCTACTATATACAAGCTATTGAATAATAGAAGGTACTCTACGAGCTACCTATATTAGTAGATCGCTACTAACCGCTATCGCTTGTTTAGTCCTATAACATTGAAATACGGTCCCTCTATATTTAGTAAGTAACGATGAATATCTACCTCTTTAATTAGTATTGCCGACTTAGTAAGCTCTACTCGTAGTAGGTTTATATCTATATTATCTATACGTCCTAGTGCGTCTACTAGATTAGTAGGTTCATGATAGCTACTAGTATCGTTCTCGGCTCCTAGTTGAACTAGTCTATTAATCACATTATTAAGAGGTATTGGTATACTAATCGGGTTAACCGGAAAGATTGGTTGCTAGTATGTCGGGTTTTCTCTAAATAGTAGCTAGTAATTAGATAGTTTAGGCTCCGGTATTCTTATTCTAGTAAGATCTAGCTATAGCCTATTGTTTACCCTTACGAGCTATAGCTCTATAGGTAATAGTAGTGTTTCATTTAGTAGTCCTTCTAATATAAGACTTCCTACTAGCCTTATAGTATTAACCATTAGTAGTTAACTAGGTCCTATTAGTGTATCTACCCCCTTAGCTCTAAATCGTACAAAATCTAGAGGGGTATTATATACTTCTTAAAGCTTATCGAATTGGTATATAGAGGTAGGTACTTGTGCTTCTTCGAGATTACTATATTCTACTAGCTCTATATTAGTTAGATTGATACCAAGATTAATGTTATACCCGCTATAGAACTTAGACTTATTAAACACAACGTCTCTCGTACGGATTACTGTCTTGCGTAAAGGTACCTAGATCCGGTAGATCGAGTGTCCTTTATATCTATATAGGTATCCGATGTACGTACATAAGGCTACCTTTATGCTTCTTAGTAGGATATCCTTCCGCTTGCGCTTCTTAGAAGGCTTATTATTAGTCTTAGTACTATAGATTAGTAGGTAAGCTCGTACCCTAAACTAATAGATATGTACTACATTAGGCTTATGTCTAGTAGCGATTTCGTACGGTATACGCATTAAAGGGTTAGTTAATCGTGCTCTTAGTAACCTATTAACAATAAAGGCTACTATATGTACTACCTCTAGCTATAGTTTGTATAGAAATCTAGTATGTATTATAAGTGCCCTTATAACCTCAATAATCGTACGACCTACTCGCTTTACTAGATCCTACTTAGATGTATATAGTACTATTAGTCTCTAAGTAGTATAGTTATTGCGTAGATATGTCCTAAATCGAAGGCCTTTAACTAACTTCT
>LFZO01000312.1:0-42507 GCA_001578225.1 Pseudocercospora musae | reverse complement strand
CTAACAAACTCGATATGTTTAGCCGTTATCGGGTTTGTCGGCCCTCGTGTTAGTACGATAGATTCATCTAGTTTAGTCTCGTCGCCGCTAAGGTCTATCTACTCGGGATAGACCCTATCTTCGGTAAAGAACTAATCCTCGTACTCTTCGTAGCCTTTTGAAAAGGTATTTAGATCTTCTTCTATAAATAGTAAATTGATCTCTAGTAAGAAAGGCATAATTCGAATTAGACGCTATTCTAATTCGAATAATATCGATTCGAGTAAGATGCTTTTTAGATTCGAATCGCTACGCTTCGACTAATACGAATAGCTTTTACTAGAGCGCTCGGAAGGATAAGTAGGAGTAATATTAACAAGTTTAATAGTTCGAATGTCTTTAGTTTGTAATTCGAATAAGATTGTTTATTAGTAATTCGAATAGGTACTAATAATAATTCGAATAGGTTTAGCTATTATTAATCTTAGTAGATTCTATAAGGATAAGTAGGTATGCGAAAGCTAATCCTGCAAAAGCTCATCCGACTATACGGTAGAAAGTCAGACCGAGCCGTATCACGTGCTTAGTTAGTCCCGCGTTTAGCGCGGTCGGGTTAACTGTCATCACCCCTCGACATCTTCCCAAAGTTGACGTCATTCCTTCTTCACTCAATGTTCGACACAAATCTACGAAACACCTACCTCTTCCTCGCCTTCTTCATCCTCGCCTTCTTCCCCAATCTCGCCCACATCCTCCTCAAACCCATAAGCTACCCCTTCGACCTCCTTAGCGGAAGCTTAGTCCAAGCCCCGACGCCCAAACCCGCAACTCCTCAAATGTCCTGGTTCCAAAAACCCTTCACCCTACCCTCCCGCTCTCGAGGCTCCTACCTCATCACCGACACCGTCCTCTCCGAACTCCCCGAACTCAAATCCTACAAGCTCGGAATCTTGCATTTATTCCTCCAACATACCTCTTGCGGCTTGTCTCTCAATGAAAACTGGGACGAAGATGTTCGAGAAGATATGAATGATGCGCTGGATCGGATTGCGCCGCAGGGAAGCGGGTTGTATTATAGACATAGTTGTGAGGGGCCGGATGATATGCCGGCGCATGTCAAGTGTTCGCTTGTCGGGGCGAGTGTTAGTGTGCCGATTTCAGAGGGGCGGTTGGCGTTGGGGACTTGGTGAGTGGGGTTGTGAGGGTGAGGGTGAGTGAGGGTCTCAATTGCTGATGTTCTTTCTGGTAGGCAAGGGATTTGGTATTTGGAGTTTAGGGCTAGTCAGCATTCGAGGAAAGTTGTGGCTACGATTCAGGGGGAGAAGTATGAGAAGTGAGAGAGTGACGGGGCGAGGATGGGGTTTGTGAGGATTATGAAGGGAAAGAGGTTATGGATGGATGATGTGTAGCATGCCGGTGCCGTCTGCGGTGGTGAAAGGGGGCCCTGTCTTGGACTCCACGGACTGTCTCAAAACGGGATCGCAAGCCTTTCTTCCCTTTGGTATTTTCAGCACTTTGGCTGCTCATTTCTGTGCCCATCTGCACGAGTTCGGACTGCTAGCCCGGCGACTTCCATGGCTTGTCTTGCCCGTGCATGCAACCTCGACTTCGCATCGTGCAAGCCGAACCAGGCCCTCCCGCTGAAAGCACCGGCTGACTTGGCCTTGCTCTGTACATCCAAACTCCGCTACGACTTCTTAGTTGTCATCAGACTCATCGCTCTCCCTGTCGAGCCTGCCATGCTCAATCAAATTGAACTCGCATCTGGCCCACCCCGTGCACTCCCTCGGCATGGTAGCTGCATGTCTGTTGCGGATCCTTTTCCATCCTCACCATCGTCAACTCATTCAGAGTACCTCTGCGCAAGAACCTACAGACATCACTCCACGACCCTTCCTTCAACAATATGCCCGGTGTTAGAAGCTCGTGGAGGAATTCTTCACACAGCTCCTCTTTCGTAGAGATTTGACCGATGACATGATACTGGTCGAAAGAAAGTGCCCCCGTAAACCCATTCGAGTCTTGCTGAAGATCTGATTCTCCCGGGCAGAAATTTACACCCGGCGCCAGCGAGCCATACACGGCATTGGCTGTCAGAGAAATCAGCTTCGAGGCTGCTAATAACAAGAGCTCGGTTGACTAGATTAATTATTTCGCTAACGTTACGACCTTACAAGTCCCATGGAGCCGCGCATCCTTTAGTATATAGTTTCCCTAGTTATACTTATATTTTTCCGAACTTTTATATATAGTACTTATGCCTAGTACCTAGGTAGGAGTTATACTAAGTCTATGCCTCCTTATCTAGGAAAGAAGAAATCCTTAGCTTTTACTATTCTTTCTAAAAAAAAGTTCTAGGTAAATACTTAAATAGTATATATTAGTATAGTAATTACTCGGATAGAATCGGATTAGTATATTAGTATAGTAATTACTTATAGGATCTACTTCTATAAGAGATATATTCCCTTTAGTAGAAGGGATCTCTTATACCTTATAGTATAGGCTATTATAGATACCTATTCCCTATATAAGCTCTTTAGATCCCCTATCCTATTCTACTATCTAAGGCTTTCCTACTTCTACTAATTTAGGCTAAGTCCCTACCTTTTAGAGGTTCTTTTCTTTCTCCTAAATAGCTATTTATAAGCGAGGAAGATATAGAAGAAAAGGAAGGTAGTATTCCCCTTATTCTCCTATAGTATAGGAAGTAAAGATATAGAAGTAAAAGTAGAATTCCCCTATAGTATAGGAAGTAGAAAGTACTATACTTATAATTACTATACTAATGTTTACTATCTAAGTAATTCCTATACTAATATATCCTATCTAAGTAATTCTTATACTAATATGTTCTATCCTCTTTCGATCTAAGTAATTACTATACTAATATGTGCTATTTAAGTATTTACCTACAAAATCTTTTTTCACCCTAGCCGTGCTCTCGGTGTGTTTTGAAGCTCTAATTGAGGTTGGAAGTGATTGTACTTTTGAATACAGGACGAGGAATGAATTGTATAGCTGATTTCTCGAAGAGCATATGCGCGGCAAAGGAGATGGCGACAGAGGTTTGAAGAAGCGGTTGGAAGGTAACATGATCGTGCGAGCTGTTTTCTAGATTCGCTATTGCCCTGGCCGTAGGGATGAGTTTGACATGTTGGTGGCGATGGTAGCCTGGGAGATGGAGATGTGTAAGTGTCTGTTTTTGGTGGTCACTGATTTTTCTTCGAGAATAAGTTATGCTAGACCAGCCGGACTGGCGCGGCTTTTATATCACTCATGCTTACACGTATCATCCCCCTTGCACAATGCTGCGTTCTCGCGCATCCTCCTCCTAGCTCTTGTTGCCTCAAAAGCCTTACCATCCCCCAAAGAAGAGCTCGCGATTATCCTCAAAATCATTTTCATCTTGGTGCTCTTGCAATCCAAGGTATACACCGGCAAGCCGGCCAAGGTAAAGTAAAGTCCAACGATTGCCCGTGAACGTCGTGTGATGGTCAGGCGTCGCCATATAAATATGTTGCGGAATGTCGTTCTGATCGATCCACAGCTTACAAGCGCTGAAAGTGGAAAGCTGCGTCAAATTATGGTGCATCCATTGAAATAGCTCTAACCAGTCATCGTCGTGTGGAAGTGCAATATTCGTCAGATGAAGGACCTCGAGGGAATGCTTGTAGCGAGAGAGAAGAGCTCTGAGCTCTGCGTCGGTTACACGAGCATCGGTCAGGGCGAGACGCTTGATGTTTTGGGCGCCGATTTCCTGGGTGAAGTTGACCGAGCGTTCCTGGCCAAGGTAGTTGCCGCCCATACTGATTGAAAGCTCTTCGAGACTGGTTGCAGACCGGAGCATTTCAACTTGTCCCCAGCCGTGTAGGCTCTCTTCAAAGCCAAGTCGGAGTTTCTGCAGCTGACCAAAAACCTGCCATATCTGGTGGATTTCTTCTCTGAATTTGAGGTGGTAGAATGGGAGAAAGGACTGTCCCAGGGCGTCTCTGCTTCGGAATCCGAGATCGAGAGTGTCGACTGTGTGGTGAGATCGCGCGATAGCCAACAATAAAGACTCTACAGCCTCGTCAATCGTCCCTGCGCAAATGTCGCTTACTTCGGCCCATGGCTTGATTTTCTGTAGCAATGCCTTGACGCCGTAGACTCCGCCGTGCATCTCCCGCAATTCCTTCTCCACATCTGTTCTTCGCGCATTGAACGGGTGAGCTCGCGGACTCCGCATCCAGAGGTTTGCCGTGATTTTGATGTCTTTCGCAACACCGAGTCGCTTGAAGTTGTCCAGGGCCAGGTGCAGTAGACTATAGTCGCATCGCTGCCGTCTGGTCTGGTCTACTCGGTACCAGCGCTCTGCTTCCTCCGTCGCTGCAAGGTGAATTCCTGTTCGAGTCTCGACATCTTCTTGGAATGCCTCATCCTGATCATCGACAGCGACCACCACAAGCTCGACGTGCTTGACGTGTCGCGCAAATACTGACTTCCTACTGATGTCGCGCAGCGCCTCGAGTCCATGCATGGTATACAGATGACTGCGGCGCTGGAAGAATCGTTCAGCGAACAAGTCTGTACAATTGGCCGCCAGTGCTCGAGAAGTTGCGCGGAGTGCGCGGATATCTTGATCTTCCTCCAGCAGTTGTGCAATCCCAATTTGCAGTTCCGCAGGCAGCGCTGCCAGATTTGGTTCTTTTTCCATGGTGGCGCTGTGGTGATGCGAGACGTGAGCTCGAGTGGAAAGTTTGTCAAAGTCCAAGTCGAGCTGTTAGTTGCATATGGCAAAGCTAGATCCGGCAATATGTCGGATCGGCAAGTGAATGTGCTTTGCAAACGGGGCGGCCCAGCAAGAACTGTCCCCACACGCGCAGACGACGCATCGAGACAGTCTGCGGTGTTTAGACCAACGCGATGACTCTGGAAGAGATGATGTTCTCCCAGAATGCGGGCATGCTCATCGGTCCCGCCCTTCTATCGCTGCCATCTCGGCCGGGTCTTCAGTGATTCGCTCGAAAAGTTGTGGGGGATCATTGATACGCAATCTTCCAACATCAAAGTCGTTGGTGGAAATGCCACAATCTTGCAAGAACTTTTCCACGACCGCCACTGCGCGACAGTCTGTACATGGCTCTCGACAGCTTCGTCAAAAGTGCCATCGAGTGGCCTAAGGTACGCCTCCTCATGCAGAGCCACATCAGCCTCATCATTCACGACCGATACCTTCCAGTGAATCTCGTCGACAAAATGTGAAGCAGCATCTTTCTGCCCAACTTCAAACCTGCATCTCAGGATAACCTCCAAGTTCTTGACACGCTCCAAGAAGGTGCGTGGCGACAGGGAAAGAACCCAGCTTCCCATCCGTCGAACGCTGATCTTGGGTAAAATTGTATATCCCCGTCTTGTACCAGACATCGATATTCTCTTTGGGGATGAGTCGTGAGGCTCTTGTGATGGGCGGCTGACTCCTGAGGATGGTCTGAGCAAGATAAATGATTCCGCAACGTCTCTAAAGTACCATTCGAATATGTTGAGACGTAGTTCCAGTGGCAGATCGAGAAATCAATCTGTCCAAAGTCGCATCATCATCATCGGCAGCGTCGAGATGTTTGGTTAAGAGGTTCTTGTTTTGCCGCTTGTTCTTTCCTGCCTTTGGAAGCTTCGGACCTGGGCTGGTTCAGAAGTCATGCAACTCTTCGACATTGTATTTGTGTGATTGAGCAATCCCCTTTGGCGGCGACAATGTATGTCCCATAGCTGTTCTTTGTCATGGCTTTGAAGACGTCTCTGCCTCATGAGTCGAGGTCTGCTTTCACGTCGCGACCACTATATGGGACGTGGCTGTGCCAACAATACGTGAGTGGATCGGTTCGGAGGCGCCGCAGGTCCCCTGTATGGAAGAGCATGATCGATGTTTCGCGAATTCGTTGCATGTGCTTAGAGGCATATCGAATAGGTGATGGCAATGCCTATGATGTTATGCCAAAAGACGCGCATGCTTGGAGTCGTGCACATGCAGCCGGATTCGGACAGCATAGACTTGGCTCCTGACGTTCGATTGTGTGGCGAGAAGGAATATTTCGTGTGACATGAAGCTTCGATCTCTTTTGCACATTGCAAATCCTTGAATGTCGTGACTCGTGTAGTGAGGTTTGCCAAATGGTTGTCATGGTCTCGTCCAGATTGTTGAAACTCGTACTCGATGTGATAACTCAATTGTCTTCAACGTCATCGCCACTCTCACCAGGAATCCCGTTCGTTTCCGAAGGCAAGCCTCCATGCCATTCATAACCATCAACACTTTCCAACAATTCTCGAATATTACGGACATCATCAGAGACGAGCCAGACCCGCTAACCATCATATTCTCGCTGTTCAAGAAATGAGACCCAACGATTTTGCATCACAACATCCGCCCGAATATGTGTGGCATTTCAAGATCATCATCGCCCAGCTCGTCGACCACGCCGAAGTCACCCTCCTTAATCTCTAGCATACCATTTATTTGCAGACTCTTGGTTCTGGGAGAAATGCGTAGAGTCCAATCAGCTCCCCATCGGCAGTCCGTATTCACTCCCTGCGAGTCAAGAGATGCTTTCAAGCCTGCAATAGGGCCGGGGACTTTCAAATACCAATAATTGCTAGGGCTCGCGTCACGACTAGATCTCAGTCTTTTTGTCTTCATAATGAAATTTTGCTCATATCTCGGCGACGTCGAGGGTCGTGAAATGATGTAGGCAAGTTCTGCTGGAAGCGCATTCACAAGGACAAAGAGCTTCGGGCCCAAACCCGGCGATGCCAAGCAAAGCAGTCGGCTCCAGAGCTGAATGTCATGAGAAGCAGCCGGTTTTGAGCACGGTGGTCTCATTTCGTTGGAGCTACCTACGCAAAAATGATCTATGCACGGCGTCCCTGTCTTGCCGGTGGAAATTGAAGGGGCAGCTTTAATCGTGCCATGCGGGTTGCAGCTGCCTGTGCCTTGGTCATCTCTCTTCGTGTGCGCTGGGCTTCGGTGACAGGTCCTACGTGCGCGCCTAGTTCTCGGAAGTATTGGGTGAGCGTGCGAATCTCGAGCTTCGTGTCTTCCTTGAGAAGCCACATATCGACTTCCATGTTGTCGATAAAGAGGGCAAGGGCGCAGATGTGGGTATATCTGAGAGAAGTTAGAATCTGTCGCTCCGAACTTGAAGCGGCACTCTGCACTGGAGTCTGCTATACGGCTAGCGCGGACGTGAGATGCCAGCGGAGTCACTTACAGATTGTCCGTCTGCCACTTGCCAAGCTCTTGACCACTCGCATTCGTGAACCGCCGACGCACAGAATCCACCAACTGTTCTGACCAACGCGATGCAGGCAGTCGCTTCTGTAATACCTCTTTCTTAGGCACCTTCTTGCCAGCCTTCCCGGCGTTCGACAGCACGTTGTGAAATTCGAGAAGCAGTGTGAGATACTTCAACGCCTTCAGCTTGCGAGGATCGTCTGCAACGAATTGGAGTCGCGTTGCCGGATACTGAATGCCTCTGAACTCCACCGCATCTCCTGCCTTCGCCTTGTCCTGCCAATCCTTGATCTTGATATACTGTTGAGCGTCTCCAACCAGCGCTTCGAACGTGTAAACCTGCTCTGCGCTTTCTGCGTCGATATTTGGTCGCGGGATCGGCTTTGCAGCGAGGAGCGCGTTCGCAATTTCCTTCTCCGAAGCTCTCGATGCAGCACCAGCTGTTGCCTCGCCAACCGATTCTAATATGGCGCTTTCTACATCTGTAACCTTGCCCTTGCCCTTGCGATCCCCTATGATTGCATTCTCTGTCTTGGCCGCGATTGCCTTCTTTGCTTTCTTGGTACCGAATTCGCTTCCAAGGGCTTCACGCTGCTGGGCATAGCTCAATCGCTCTTTCTCGGCCTCGTCTAACTCGTAGATTTCGGAGCGGAGCGTGCTCGTTAATTTCAGATGATGGGCTTCTGCAACCTCGAGCGTGTTGGAAGCGGGGTCAAATATGCAGACATAGTGCTTCAAATCGTCCTCGCCGAGGGTAGGCGTTGCGGTATAGTCGAGCTTAGGGTGTTGCGATGAATGCAGTAGTAGATCGTGTGTGCTCGGCCTGACAGGTGTATTGGTGTATTTCGGCGATCTCGGCTTTGAATAGGCCTTAAAAGGCACCTGAGGAGTTTTCACGCCTGGCGCAGTGAGAAGAACTGGATGAGCGCCTTCTTCTTCCAAGTGAATGAGCTTGATCTTTTCGCCAGCAATGCGCTTATTTGGTCGCGCTATACCGTTTGATTGCCGCTTCCGCTTCTTCGCCTCCATGTCTGCCATCGTCGGGGGAGTGTGGCAGAAGAAATTCAGTTGCTCGATGTGGTCGGAGCGTGGAGCTGTCGCCAAAATTTCCAGGCGAAGTACCGAACAGGGAAGGGCGATAGAGTTTACGCTACCACAAGCTTAATTTGCTGCGGCAAGGTACGTCAGAACGCGCACTTGTCCCACGCGTTGCATGTGAACAAAACCTGTTTGGATGGAGTTCAAAAGAAATCATGCACTGCCGGAGTCTTGGTGTCTCGTGTTAAGTATTGAGCGTTTCTGTTTCTGGTTGCTGGTCGATATCCGAGCCTCGTGCCTACCTCCACCACGGCTTCCTCTACCGCATCTGGTAGAGCTTCTCCTAATCCTCGAAAGCTGCAAGTCCGAAGTTCCGGACATCCAAATCGATCCGATATCATACGCGAGACCTCAACATCTCCGAACAGGGCAGTCATGACGGACCAATTGAAGAATGGAGTCTCAGGCGTGCAAGAAAAAGCTCAAGATGCCACCAAAGGCACTCCAGTATCGGGAGTTCAGGAGAAGATAAAGGCCGGAACAGACAGCGTGCTTAGCACTGTTGATACATGGGGAGGATGGGTAGCAGGAAAGGGAAAGAGCGTGGTCGATGGCATTTTTCCTCCTGAAAAGCGAGCTGCCTTTCTGGCCAAGCTGCAGGACTTCATGCTTAGGAACCCGAAGCTCTCTGTACGCTGCTATCCTCTGGCCATGGCAGTTAAGCCACTGACATAAAATATCTAGGCTTTTCTGGGAATGAACCTCGCTCTCACCGGTATACCACTTGGTCTCTTCGTGCTCTTCAGCTTGTCCGTCTTCATCTTCGCACTGGTGGTGGCACTCGTAGTAGGCCTGCTGGCCGCCGTCCTCTTCACGCTCTTCATGGTTGGCGTGGCTTTGATCGTGGTCTTCCCTACTGTCATGTTCACGACTGGCGCTGCCTGCTTCCTTTTCCTCTGGGGCCTGGGGGGCTACTACATACTCAAATGGGCCAATGGTGAAGGCGGTGGAGAATCGAAGCAGGCACCGGAAGGACAAGCCATCGGCGATCAGCTGAACAGTCTCACGGGCGGGCGTCTTGGAGGACTTATGGAGGGCGCGCGATCCCAAAATGCGAAGAAAGGCATCGAAGGCTACAATGATCGTTACACGAAGCCTGCAAACCAAGACTCGAAAGGCGAGAAGGGATCCACTGCATCAACGACTGGCTCAGATGCTCAGAAACATGTGGGTGATGCCTTGTCGAATACGACGAATGCTGCAGGCGGGGTTCACAAGACAGCTACTAATGCTTCCGACACAGTGAGCAACGCCAATACTGGCGTGGCGTATGCCAAGGGAGGTTTGAAGGGCACAACTGGGCTTCCAATTCCGTGAGCGGACCCATTGCTAATCATTAGTCTTTTCAGTTTGATAGCATGGCCCTGAGCGGGGCGTTTCGCGGGATCAAGGCCTCCTGGGGGAAACGTCACGTATCTTGATAGGTACAGACTTGTCTCAATAAGCTGATCACCATATTCTCCAGCACACCACTCAGCGCGGGATTCCAAAGAACTGTTGCGGTCAGACGGATCTGCGGAATACTTGAATTGCTTTGCAGCCTCTGATGGGCAAGTCGCTGAAAGTGTTTGCTGACACTTGGGTTAGGTGGCTGGAGGAGGTGCATTGAGCTTCTGGATGGAATTTGTCTTACCCTCGACTTGGCCTCCTCATCTCGTCACGCTTTTCTACCTTGGTTGTCAGTGAGATGGCTCATAGCAGGTCTGAGGTAGCTGCCCACCGATGAATGTCTCTGCCGCTTGTAGTATTGCAAAGAAAAGAAGGACCGTGGGCAGTAGCTGTCCAAAAGACTAGATCTACATAAGGCAGAATTAAATTATGCCTAGTTTCAGAATTTCTGCACCTTGCTACCACACGCGATACCGGCGGTCACAAAGTCGAAGTGGCATGCGCTGCAAAAATTACAGGACCTGAATTTCTTTCTCTTTTTTGAGGGGCGAGATTCAGGCTGCTCAATCGATGCCCTGTCCATCGGTATGAGAGATTGCGGGTGTCCACAAGAAAGCCTAGCAGTCGTCTCGGGATATCGCTGCGATGATTAATGGCGGGCAGCTTGGTAGAACTAATACCTCAAATCCCTCAATCATCGTGAATGGAAAATCTGGACCTGGAGTCGAATGTTTCTGGTATCTAGAGAACCATCGCCGAGTTTTAGCAAGCGAAGAGTCGTGCCAGTCAATGCGAAGTAGATATTTCCCCCACACAACGCCACGCTAATCGTCAAAGTTCTATGCTTGGACTCCAGCGTCATGACGGAGGCCGAGGACCATCGTGACTACTTTTTCGGATCGTCCTCAAGCGCAAGCTACCATTTCGATCGTTGTCATTCCGCTGCCGGTTTTGTTTCCGCTTATCCCTCTCCTCTGCCTCTCGCATCTCCTGTCCTGCCAGTTCGAGCTCAGTCATATCTTCCTTCCGCTTCGATCCAACAAGTTTCGGACTTGCATGTTGAGCAGCCCAATCCCTCGTTCGCTGTTCAGCAGTAGTTTCAGCAGTGCCGACATTAAGTCCTTTCGGCTGTTCCCAAGAATCGGGCGGCATATTTGTAGCCGGTTGTGATGCCTCGGGGTTGAGCGGTGCAATGCTGTCGAGTTGAGTATCGTCGTCTGCGACTGCTGTTTCGTTTTCTGCGCCACCTCGAGTGTTCTTCTTTCTAGGCCATAATGATGGGAGGACGATTTGTTGAAAGCGAGGTTCGACTACTCGATCGTCGAACCATTGGTGTATTCTGCTTTCGACGAGTTGTGCTATCTTCGGCACGTCTTGTAGTCTGCTTCGTGATCCGACTAGGGAATGTACACTTAGGTCTAGTCGGTAGTCGTCCAGGAATGTGAATGTCAGAGTCGTTGGACTGCTTCCAGTGGGATTGAGAGGATGGCCTTCGTTTTTCGCAGGCTGGCCCGTTGGATTTCCATGTGTCCTGCCAGTAACTTCCCTCAAATCATCCATCGGACTGCTCACCTCCGGTCCATCAGTGGGCATAGGATTCGGCTGCGAACTAGGCGAAAAGGACAAGCTCAGTGTCCCACTAAACCGCACCACACTCACTGCCAGGGCGACGGGCAGCACCATGACGAAAGGTTTCGGATAATTCAACACCAGCTTGGTCTCAATCCCCAGCGTCACCACATCGCTGAGATCGACATCCATTCTCGCCTGAAGTCTTTCGCCCCGCTGACCTGTAAGTTCCTTGAGCGGAGTGCCATTCTCATCAACAGGAATGACACGGCAATTGCTGAAAATGGGAAATTCTTCACCCAGACTTATCTCTGTAACCTTGATCTCGTCTATGAAGTCAGGTTTACTCGACCCATTGAGGACTTGCGTCAAGCTCCCCAACACAGCTTCATCTTCTTGCGCATCGGCACGGAGCTGGGCTATGGTCTGAGCGACAAGCACATTGAACCAATCCAGACTTTCTGGCTGGTGTCCGCGCACATTATAGTACGTCTTTTCCAATATTTTCTGCACTGTCAGACCTCCTTCGAGTCTTGGCTTTAAGATTGCCGGCATTGATTGGCGGGGCTTGAGGGCTGTCGACAAGGCTCTTGGGCGTGTGTGGGAGAGGGTTCGTTGGCGACGGGCTGCCGCTCTGGAAGAGGCACGCTCGTCTGCTGAAGGGGCTTCTCCGAAGATGAAGAACTTGACGAACATGAAAAGGATAAGGGCTAGGATTAACTGTCCGACCAAGAACCCACTTGCAAAAGAGGCAGAGCTATAGCCAGAGCTTGGTGGTGGATATGCATATTGCGTGGCATGTTGCGATTCTGCACATATCGCGTCAGTCCTGGTGTCTGAATGTTGATTGCTTGGAATCCCTACGCTGATATGCCTGCTGCTTGGCCTTGGACATCGCACTGACGCAGCTACCAGCGCTGCCTGCTCCTCTCTCGTGCTTCCTTGTGCCTTGACAAGGTGATGTTGCTTTTGAGGTTGAACATGTTGCGCCATTGATTGAGCTCCATCAAATCTGTATCAAATCTTGACGAGGGTTAAGCTGACTCTACGGTCTCTACCGCGCTAAACGCGGGACTGACCGCGCTAAAGCTCACCTGACTGCGCTAAAGCTCACCTGACTGCGCTAAAGCTCACCTGACTGCGCTAAAGCTCACCTGACTGCGCTAAAGCTCACCTGACTGCGCTAAAGCTCACCTGACCGCGCTTTCTATGCCCTGACTCTCACACCCTACTGCCCTACTGCCGTGATGACAGTTAACCCGACCGGCCTTATAATCAGTCTAACCGAGGGGGGCCTCATTCGAATCAGATTGCCCTTATTCGAATTAGACTGGACCTGATTTGAATCAGGCTTGCGTGAAGTTTTGAAACCTGACGTCAGATTTGGATTAGCGCAGTCACTCCCGCGTTTAGCGCGGTCGGCTAGCTGAACCCATCCTAGAGTGCCCTACTGCCCCACTGCCCCACTTGCCCTATTTGAATCACAACATCTCACTCGAATCGGAAAGGTAGAATTGGAAAAGCTGACCCTGTGAAAGCTTACCTGACTGCGCGCCGGAAAGCCTGACCGAGCCGTATCACGTGCTCAGTCAGTCCCGCGCTATCGAACTTTTGGATCGCGACTTTGGTGCCTGCATATTTAACAATGAGATGACCAGATTTCTAGCCGGCGGGCTATAAGCGTAGGATAAGATATCAATGTCCGGCAAGCGGCTGATAGATGCCGCGCGACTCGCTGGAGTTGGTAGAAATGTGGTCAAGAACCATTTCAAGATTCGCCAGGAGCAATGGCAGTTATTGACCAAGACCTCGTCTGTGGCCCGAGCCGTAAAGAGTCAGACGGACAGAGTGACAGTGACTGCGGCGGCTGCCTTCGAATTAGCCAAGAGAGTCAATGAGGCTGGGCCACAATGGAGGGAAGAAGGAGCAGAATATATGCGGCAGCAGGGGAGAGCCGCTGCTAAAGAGGCAGACAACTTGAGGAAAGATGCGGCTACAATGGCCAAACATGCCGGCTTCGAGCGGACTGCAGAGACATTGAGAAATGCTGGTTCTCAGTATGCACAAAGCCAGGGTCAGAGACAAGACGACGATGGCACGCTGGCAAGTCTCAGAAAGCGAGAGCTCCAACGTCAAGCAGAAGCACAAATACCTGCTCAAGCAGCAGATATGCAGAAAGCAGGTAGTGGGCACGATACATTCAACAACCGTTCTGAACACGTATCGCCTGAGCTGTCATCATTGCCGCGGACCAAATTGCCAAAGCATGCAGAAAAGGCACCAGATACAGGCGAAGTCCTGCACGATAAGAAGCTGAACCAGGACTCGTATCCTGTTCCCAGTGACGGCGGTGAACAGCTACCGGAAGGTGTCAATATAAACGCTTTCCACAGCCCGAGGGTATCGAGGATGGTAGGTGCAAACGGGCCTCAGATGGAGAATCCGTTCGCTGCAAGAAAGAAGCTACCACCGAAACCTCTGAAGGAAATGGAAGAGGCTAGCAAGCGATGGGAGGAAGAAAGGCGGGCAAAGGCGCAACAAGATGTCGGAGCTACGAAAGGCAACACGCGGGCTGCTGGGGCTTCGCATTCTGCGACCATAACAGCGGATGCCATGACGGATCCATTTGGATCGAGCTCAGAACATGCTGAAACTCAGAACCCTGCAGCTGAGATTGCGCAAGCACAGAATGTGGTCGCTGAAGAACAACCTGCAAGCAAACCATACGAACTGCACGAGTCCCGAGTACCTGCAACACGCTTTGGCAGAATATGGCAATACGGTGGACTCGCTACAAGCATGGCGTTTGGAGCTGTTGGGGAGAGCTTTCGCCGCATGACAGGCGGCACCGGAACAGGAAATCTAATGCTGAGCGAGGGCAACATGAATCGACTGGTAGCAAAGCTCAGCCGCATGCGAGGTGCCGCTTTGAAGTTGGGCCAGATGATGTCCTTTCAAGACTCCAAAATTTTGCCTCCAACCATCAATGATGTGCTGCAAAGGGTACAGGACAGCGCCGATTACATGCCATCGTCACAAAGAGACAAGGTGCTGAGCAGGAACCTTGGCCCTGAGTGGCGAGAGCTGTTCTCCAACTTTGAAGACAAACCCTTCGCTGCCGCCTCCATTGGCCAAGTCCACAAGGCTACGCTGAAGAGCAATGGCCAAGATGTGGCTGTCAAGGTGCAGTATCCTGGTGTACGGAACAGTATTGACTCTGATCTTAACAACTTGTCCTTACTCTTGACTGCATCTCAACTACTTCCAAAAGGTCTGTTCCTGGACAAGACCATCGCCAACGCGAGAACAGAGCTTGGCTGGGAATGTGATTACGAGCGCGAAGCTGCAGCTTGCAGGAAGTTCAAGAATGAGCTCTTGATTGACGAGCAGGAGACATTTCTCGTGCCAGAGATCTATGACGAAGCCTGTAGTGCCGATGTCCTTACAGCAGAGTTCATGCACGGTACTGCAGTAACCAAGATTCACAATCTCAGCCAGCAAGAGCGCGACTGGATTGGAACAAACATTCTTCGCCTCTGCTTGAGAGAATTGATGGAGTTCAAATACATGCAGACCGACCCGAACTGGACCAACTTCCTCTACAATCGGAGAACAAAGAAGCTTGAACTTTTGGATTTTGGCGCCTCACGAGCCTTCCCCGACAAGTTCGTTGAGCCATATGTCGAGCTGCTCATCGCCGCTTCACGCAACGACCGTGATGCTTGCCGCGATCTGTCTATCCAGCTCGGTTATCTGACCGGATCCGAAAGTCCTGGCATGCTCAAAGCGCATGTCGACAGCATCCTCACCTTAGCAGAGCCTTTCGTGGAAAGTGCTCCAGAAGTGTACGATTTCGAAGGGCAGACGGTCACAGACCGAGTGAGAAACAATATTGGCCTCATGTTACGAGAACGACTTGCACCACCTCCTGAGGAGACATACTCTTTGCATCGCAAGCTCTCTGGAGCGTTCTTGCTTTGCGCCAGGTTGAAGAGTAAGATTCGAGCTCGAGACATGTTCGCTCAAGCGAGTGATGTATGGAGAGGTCGTGCGAGCAGTGTCAAAATGGACTGAGAGTGCCAATGTGATGCTGATAGATGTATAGATAGATTCCCAATGTATAGCACGAATGCGGACAATGCCACCGCTCTGTCGAGAACATAAATGTTATACGCAAGCGCATATGTCCCGGGTCTCGGCTTGTGAAGTCTTGGGCAGCCCTAGTTCCTCGCCTGCAAGTCTCGCACCAGCCTCATCCGAGTTGCAGGTCGCACCCATTGTACCATAACAGTGGCTCCGATCTTTCGACGCCGAACGTCCTCTCCGACTCCCTCGCCACCAGAGCACTCTATCAAGAACACAAGCCACAGCAAGACATTCAAACCCTGCCAAGAAAACCCAACCAAGCCTTATCAGAACAACCCAAACATCACGCTTCTCCGTCACATGTACCTCAACCCCATGATCCTGATCAATGCTCAGAACCCAAACCCAGACACAAACCTCTGTCAAAATGAACGCGAAAGCCGGAAATATTATGTCCTCCCTATACCTCAGTCCCACAATGATCCATGCACTTTCCATCAACCACGCAATAAAGAAAGTCAGAACATATCTTAGGCCCCAGAGACTACCTGGCCAGCCATCGATTATGGGCGTGTCGTCTTCTGGTAAGGAGATTGATCCGAGCAATGCACAGAGGTGGAGGAGAAGTAGTAGGCTTAGGGTTCTGTATTGGTCGATTTCCCGCATGGGGTGGTGGTAGTTGGCGATGAGGAGTTTGAGGGTGAGGATTGTAGTTGTGAGGATTGGGAGGAGGGAGAGGTCGGCGAGGGCCATTGTCGGTTATCGTAAAAGGGAGTTGGAGTTGGTGTCAGGTGTCGTGGTTGGAATTCGTAGAGGTGTGGTGATGGTTCTGGCCGGAAACGTGTTCCACGTCGTTATGGCGCACCGGTCGAATCACATGCGGCCGATCAGCAGGTCAAGCACGTGAACGGGGCTCGAAATTTCCACGAGAGGTACAGGTGCTGTGAGTATTGTCTTCAGGTCTATCAATCACTCGTATCCCGAGAACCTCATCGTGCAGCTCAGCCTCTAGGGTGCACGAGAGCACAATGCTTGCAGAGGCCTTTCTTGAACGTTCTTGCTCCTAGCAAACTTACTTTCAACTCATTAGGATGCCAGGCTAATCTGCGACAATTCACAACCTGACAAGACAGCACTACGAGAACTGTATCGAAGCAATATGGCAGAAACCACTAACACAAGCCTGATCTTTCACCAAGAACCTTCACCCTCACCAAATGACCCCGGCATCCTGAACCTCGCAACCATCATCACGATCACCGCTACCTACTATCTCTTCACCGACCTCCTCTTCCTAACCATTCTCAGATCCCTCGGAACATGGCAGAATGTTCCTCATCAGCCACAACAAATCATCCTTCGAATCATCCAACTGTTCCTCGCTTACCTCTCGACGATCGGTTTCATGGCGACTGGAGATATCAACAGCTTTGTCGAAACTATGTGGCTCGGTATTAGGGGCGCTATGATCGCGGAGAGCCTTGTGATTGTTGTGGTTGGAGTGATTGAGTTGACGAGATGGGCGACGGATGTGTTCCTGGGACTTTGGGGGAATCCGGTTATGGTTGGGATTTAGATGATGCTTTGGGACTTTCGAGGGAGGCTTGAGGTCGGAGGTCTAATTGAATAGAGTGGAGTTTGTATGCAGCATGGAGGGAATGGATCTTCGCTCACAAATATTGAGTGTTGACTTGAGCTGACATCCATCTTGTACAGGCGGTCATCGAATGTGGTACTTTCAATCGCAGACGCATCTTCATCTACATGTATGTCCTCATCGATCTCAAATGACTGTCTCAAGTGAGTAGCGTCTTTATTGCGACGGACTCCAAGCTTTCGGAACGACATATCCACCAAGGACATTCTTTCAACTTGCAACACATTTTCCTATAACAACAACCGATGTATGGGAGAGACCGCCATACATGTCACGATAGTAAAACTGGGCCATCGTTTCGGACGGCCAATCCAGTCTGGGGGGCGGTAGTATGCGAAGCTTCTCTCAGCTGTCGCGCTTCACATGCATTTCTTGGCATGAAGTCAGGTATGTAGATGGAGGTCCAAGCGCCCACGAACATGACACAAATTCCGCTACGCCAAGAGATTTCGAGGACTATCTCCACACCTATAGATATATCAGGGTCCGCTAAACGTCCGGGCAAGAATGTCCACCCCTAACATCCCTCGAATGCGGAAATTCTTTGCCGCGTCCCAATGTACAGTATGCTTAATGCCGTGAGATTGACACCTAGTCGCGATTGCCGAGCTGACTGATCGAAATGCTCCCAGCGTAGGTGTGCAGTGCATTGCTTAGGATATGGCTAATATGACTTGCGTACAGCACAATCCCCAAGGAGTACACACTTCCACACCCTGTAGTGCGGTGTAAAGGCTCTTCATTCAATACCCAAGCTCATGCGTCTACTCATGGGCTGTGAACCATGGAAGCGTGTGCTCACTACAATCCAGAAATATTAGCCCACAAAGCATTGTTTCTTCTCCAGTCTTTAAGATCGCTCTCACGTAGCTCAAGGTTTCGGACGAAAAGAGCGAGCGAGACATGCAGGTAAACCATTTCTATATCTATTCCTTTCCCTGAAGCTGAGGCTTGGCGGTTCAAGTTCCTTTGGCATGGGCTAAATGAGCGTGGGAATCGATGTTCGAATGTCCTTTAGAGCCACACATGACGAAATCGGCTCCTAGCAGTCACGCCAGAGCAGCAGCAGGAAACGTGCATATTGCAGACGAATGATTGCATTAGATCGAATAAAAGGTGTATGCTGGCTCGCCAGAAGCACTCACGATAATTTCCCAGAGCTTCGGCCTGCATAATCGATGGGAATGGAGCAGCTTGTGCGAAAGGCATGACTCTTGTTCCGAGATAGAATATCGTCAAATGCCTGCAGAGGACAAGGCGTACTGGGATACGGCTTGCGCAAAATTCTGTCCTGTCATGCAGCACGCTCGTAGCTCGTAGCAATGGATATCTCAATAATGCTCGCTGAGAAACAAGATCGACCAAGCTTTTCACCTAAACATCCTCTTGCCACCACCGCCAATCCTAGGTGCAGCAACGTCTCTGCCATCGACTCCAAACATGCTTATACCGGTGAAGCCTACGTTTCCGCCAGCTCGCGACTTTTTGTACCTCCTCAGAGCCTCGCGCAAGTGGTCTGGGAGAAGTGGTCCACGATCACATTCCTCAATGTACTTCGAAAGCCCCCAAGCACCAGGCTGAACCTCGCCCAGGTCGTCTGCTAGGTCATTCAGATCAAGCTCACCCTTGTTCGGCTTCTTCTTAGGGGTACTGTCCTTCAGAGTAGACTGCGAGCCGTTCGTCAGGGTAGGTGTTGATTGGGTGCCATTTGTTTTCGAGCTGTCGGGTGATTGTTGTGAAGCCGGCTTGGCATCTGAGGCAGATTCGCTCTTCAAAGGCGTGTTGTTTCCATTCTGCGATGGCTTGTTGTGATTCGCGTCCTTTTCCTCCTCAGGCTCTTGATTCTGCCCGTCTTCATCCTCGCTCTCGGGTTGCATCAGCCTCAGTCTTTTATATGCCGGCTGTTCTCCACCATCTGGTCTTGTCGGATTCGCAGCCAACCACTCTGCTTGTGCTTCTCTTGCTCCTTCAATCAGCATGCCGGCGAACATCTTGGTGTAGGCTCCGACCACCGTCACCACATTCTGCGGTACACTTTGCGAGAGCGTAGCATTGACCAGCTTCCTCACGTCCGCCGTGCGTAACTTGACCCGGCTGTATGCGTCGTAGCGATTTTGATGTCCGGTCGGCACGGCCTCTCTGAAGAGGTATTTCCGCTGGTTCTCGCGATCGATCTCAGCGGGATCCATGGTGAAGGCATCCCCTCTCGCACCAAGCCCTCCATCGTCTTCATCATCGTCGTCCTCATCGTCAGCCTCGCCTGTGAGCACAGAAGGCGCGCCGGCTGTTGGTGTTCGTCCTTTCCTCCCCTCTTCGCCATTTACCAAACTCACCGAGCCTGTCCGCGCTCGTGAAGGTCCGCCTTTGCGAACGCGCCCTCTCGTGACCTTGTCTCCCCGCTTGCGCTTCTTTCCGGCAAAAGCAGCATCTCCCACGGGACCGCTAATCGCCGAAGTGATCTCGCTGTCGCTGAAATCGTCGAGTGCTTCGTCGCTGGTCGCGCCGGGTGAGTACTGCGCTAAATTGCGGTCTTCCGCCAACTGATGCTGTGCTTCGAGGCTATCTGGCGGTGGAAAAGAGGTCTGCCTGAGGGGATGCGCCGAGCCGGACGCTGTAGAAGGTGCCAGCGATGACTTCCTAGACTTCATCGGGAGGGCGAGTGCTGGTCGCTGGCGGGGTAGTGCGAGAGGTGATGGACCTGGCGGTGACCGGCCGCCTTGGTATGGTGGCGACGCCATGTCTGGAGATGCTAAAGTTGCTCGCGCGAAGCTGGACTGTTCCTGTACAAGTGCTGAGATGTTGCGCAAGTGAACATCAACCATGGAGCTCGATCGTCACATGCAGTGCCAAGGCTCGGCTAAACCTTCCGGCGCGAGCCAAAGCGCGTCGAAGTGCGTGGTGACTTTCAGACACAAATCAACATTCGTTCCTGAATTCATCCTTCACCTTGGGAGGTGGTCAACAGTCGCTATGGCAAGCACAGCATTATGCTTGTTGACTTGGCGTGGTAGCTCTGATCCTTTTCAGCCGTATCGGCCGTGTGGTATCCACTGAGCTGTTCCCTACTACTCGGAGGTATTTAATAGCTGCGGAGACCCAACTCGCAGCTGCTGCTAGTCTATATCCTCAATCATCGAAAACTATGGCCAAATTCCCAAGGGAGCCACTCTCAAGCCTACACCCTTCACAGCACGACGATAGAGTATACCGTTCCCCATAAGCGTCCCCCACTCTTTGGGCGGCTTCGGCGCCGGCCAACCTCTCACCTTCAACAGTGTCATTAGCACATATATCCACTCTATGTCTGTCCTTCAGCTCTGACGACTTCCGAGAACAGCGATAGCGTCGTCGAAATGGGGAGCATCGTCGAACACGATGCATTGGCTGAGCCGCAATGGCTCGTGACAGCCAAGAAGAAGCGGCAAATCCAACAAGACTTGATGAAGCCTTTTATGCATCTCGGTATAGAAGACGAACCCATCATCAATGTTAATGATGTACAGCAATTGGCTCGGAGGGTTGCTGAGGGCAAAGTCAAAGCCTATGATGTCTGTCAAGCATATATCAAGAAGTGAGATTGACCATGGGACAGCAATATGGGCCAGAATGTTGACTGATAATATGGTCAGAGCTATTGCAGCTCATGAAAAGGTACGGATAGAAGGGGTCCAGATTTACAACATTTGAAAAAGCTGACCAGATCAGACAAACTGCTTGACAGGTTCGCTGCTCGCATTCATGCTGGGCATGAAATACTAACAAACAGTTCTAGAAATTATGTTCGACCGTGCTTTGGCACGAGCATCGGAGTTAGATGCCTACTATTCGAAACATGGCACGACCATTGGTCCTCTCCATGGTGTCGTCATGACTCTTAAAGATCAATTCGACGTCAAAGGATACGACTCGACACTAGGATATGTTGGCAGAGCATTCGAGCCTGCGAAAGATGATGCTTTCCTAGTCAAGATTCTCGAGAGACAAGGTGCCATCTTTATCGCAAAGACAAATCTGCCTCAGAGCATTATGGTCAGTGTCCTTTCCTTCGAGGAGGGAATGTCTACTGAATTTCCTTTCCACAGTGGTGCGAAACCGAGAATCCACTCTTTGGACTGACCACGAATCCCATGGATGCAAGACTCACACCCGGTGGATCGACTGGGGGTGAAGGCGCCTTGCTTGCGTACCACGGATCGCTCCTAGGTTGGGGCACTGACATCGGAGGAAGTGTGCGCATACCGTCGCACATGATGGGTTTGTATGGGCTGAAGCCAAGTGTAAGTCACCGACGTAGCCCATATGCAGTTCTGACGGCTTGTGGTAGTCAGGACGACTTCCCTACGACGGAGTTCAGGTCTCAACCTCTGGTCAGGAGCATGTGCCATCAGTAGTCGGTCCTCTCGCCCGATCTCTTTCCTCGATCGAATTTGTGACCAAGCTCGTCATCAATGCTGAGCCTTGGAATAATGACCCAACGTGTCACAGGCTTCCGTGGAGACAGGAAGTGTACGATCATGCCACCTCTCAGCCACTCGTTATTGGCCTTCTTCTGGATGATGGCCATGTTAGAGTCCACCCCTCGATCGACCGAGTCGCGAGGGAGGTTGCTGCGAAACTCGAAGCTGTCGGTCACATCATCATTCCTTGGAACGGCGAAGGCCACACCGAATGCATCGAAGTCATGGATTTGTTCTATACAGCTGATGGAGGAGAAGACATCAAGAACGATGTCAGAAGAGGAGGCGAACCTTTCCTACCGCATGTTGAGGCACTTGTCAACCGAGCGCCAGCGATAAGCGTATACGAGTACTGGGCACTTAATCGTCGCAAGCGCGCAGCACAAAAGGCCTATCTGGACAAATGGGAACGGATTCGTGACCCGAATACATCGCGAAAAGTCGATGTATTGCTCACACCAACCATGCCACATCCTGCCGTGCCGCACCGTAGCTGCAAGTGGTATGTAGAGCATGGTTCGCCGTTTGGGCTTATACACTAACAACATCTCTCTCTCTCAGGGTCGGTTACACAAAAGTTTGGAATCTGCTCGACTACACTGCCCTTGTACTGCCAGCGGGCAACGTGGACAAGGATAGGGATCCTGCTCGAAGCGACCCTCAAGTTTCATCATATCAGCCGCGAAATGAGCTGGATAGACACAATTGGAGCTTGTATGATCCTGAAGCGATGCATGGTCTTCCAATCAGTGTGCAGATTGTTGGGCAGCGTTTGGAGGAGGAGAAGGTATTGGGTGTGGGTAAGGTTGTTGACGAGATCATTCGAGTCTGCTGAAGGAGTCCGAGGGGCATCCGGGCGTCGCACCGACCCTGCCATATCATCGAGCTACGCGTCTTGCAGGTCGCGGGTAAGAGTCGGAAGATGTGGTTGTACGACGACATATGCGTGAAACGAAGGACTTGGCAATCGGCGCTGGAAACTATTCAGCTTCAATCAGTCTCACTCAAGTAAACCCTTCTTATACATGACTTTGCTCAGAACGGACTGCAGGTGCCAAATGACGCTCTTTAAGCTGACAAAGGACTGGGTTAGTTATATACATCAAACCGCGTTGGCGCGCCAACTTTTGAAATCCTCGCCTCGATCATTCACTACTCGGAGCACAAAATAAGGTCCTTCCGATATCTTAGGAATCTAGGGACGACTCGAATACGATACTGCTTGCTATTCAGCTAGACTAAAGTCGACCACGGACAGAGCTGATCTATTCCGGAGAAATTTAGGACCGACAAAGCTGAAATTTACTTGTGCGGCTGATTCTCTTGACGAAGAAGAGTATATCCAAAGCATAGGTATATACATTCGCATCTGAAGCTCTCAGTAGTACATTATTCCTTCGACGAAACTCTTATTGCAACCGCAATGGAATCCCTTCACCACTTTTAAGCATCGTTCTTCGCAACCATTTCGGGCCGGAACCGCTACATCCGCCAACAAGTGCTTCCTCGGCTATGTATACCTTACCTCTTTCCAATGGGCTGCCGAACATTGGCAGTCCCTATGGGGTACTGTGCCTCCCAGAAATGATCAGGAATCAGGACTCTCCAATCGTACAGTGATTTCCTGAAACCTCTTCAGCAAGACCATGGATCATACGACGAAGCCCACGATATTCGCACGAGACGAATTCGATCGATTTCTCTGTCTAAGATGCATGTCCATAATACCGAGGGGGAAAGAATCAGAGTCTCATCGGAAGCTCATCGCCGATACCATATCGCCCGCTCCTCTCAGCTCTGGACAAATGTGGGAGTCGACGCAGAACATGATCGCGCTTTGGCGACGGAAGGGACGCAGGGCAGGGCAGGCCCTTTGATGCTCTGCACATGGTAGTCGCTGCAACATTCGGAGAAGAGTGTGGTTCCGCCAGCGCACAACTCGCGGCTTGCAAACATCAACCATCCCAATTGAGGGAAGAGGATTTCGGGGTCCTTTCGCTCAGGGGTTCTTCTGATGGAGGCTTCTCGAATCCGTCTATATTGTTGTAATGGACTTGAGTGATGCTTGTTGCGTTTCATCTTGTGTGAGAGGGTTTGCTCGAGCAGGATCTTCAACAACAAGGCTTTTTGTTGCATCGATGCAACAACTGGCTTTCCGGAGTACACTCGTCGTACCACGCTTCCTACGTCCTCGTGGTTGAACAATGGAAGATCTATGAGACGAACCTCTTAACAAACATTGTTGACTATACTCCTCTGCATCCTCGGCCCGCACTCGGAGGTCTGTATCTGGCCAACACTCATCGCTTCAAGACTTTGATGCTCATTGGTGCCGTCATGAGGCTCATTGGTTACTGCATGCAACTCGAGGGTGACCGCTCGTCGAAGAGCACAGCGATTTTAATGGTTTCGCAGATCTTCTGCGGCTTCGCAGCATTCACAGTCCTCGAAGCGCGTGTTGGATCGTAGGCATCTGTTCGACATGAGGATATCTCTCGCCTCTATCATCGGCCAGCTTTCTCTCTAGAGTACTCTTGCATCGTCGGTCGGGTATACAATTTCCGGAGCCATCTGGCAGAATTACATGCTGCCGTTTATGAGAGATGAGTGTGCTGCCAAAACACCCGAGAAGACTCTGCTCTCGCTGTACGGATCCATCAAGAGGCTTCGTGACTATGCTTATGATAGTCTCATCAGACAGTGTGGCATTGTTGCGTACCAAGGAACGAACGGTATTCTGTTCGTCATGTCTGCGGCGATCGCCATTCTGCCGGTCTTGTTCTGCTTCCTAATGCCGAGTGAGTACTTTCCCGCAAGGTGCACTTACTCGTTCACTGACCTCTTCCTCCGGATTACTACCTTGGCAAGCAGCACAAGGTCGCGACCAATGCGGCGCCTGCAGGCGATGCTGCGACTGATGAGCGCGCCAATGTCCAGCGCAATGAGACGCCTCCCAGTGGGGTATGGACGAAGCTGAAGCATTTCTGGCTGAAGGAGTATTAGTCGATTTTTCACTTCTGGTGCCTGAAGTCTCGAAGATGAAAAGCAGTGCTAAGAAGTCGCAAGTCAATGCCGCCTAAATATTATATGCTGTTTACTGTCATCTTAATGATTTCATCTTTGCATAGTACCATCTGGAAATCTTGATGCCAGGTATGTCGCATGTTCGTGTGACCACCTCGGCGACGTAGAGCATCACAGGCAAGCTCATGGCCACACAAAAGAGGTAATTTGGCTCCATGGCGTAGGGACCACCTTCCGGCAGGAACCACCAGCTGGCGTCCTTCCACTTGTTTTGAAGGTGTCCGAAGCGCTTGATGTCGTCGTCGTTGGAGGGAATCTTGACGCCGGTCAGGTAGAATAGGCGGTCGGAGAGAAGACCAATCATTGGGCCATGGACCAAGTAGAGCGAGAAAGAGTGTCTTCCAAGATCTGCGGTCGGGGTTAGCAAAGGTTCTGACATGGCTTTCTGTTCAACACTCACATTGTGCTGGTCCAGTCTCGAAGAGCCACCTAACCCACGGAATCTCCTTGACCGAGACCAGAATGAACCATGCAGCCCAAAATAGCCAGAACCATCGGTAAGTCGTGTTGCCCTCTTTGTAGGAATCCGGAATGAACTTCATAAGAGTGCCCCAAGCGCCACACTTTCCAAGAACTTCCTGCATATCTTGGGTGTCAGAAGACGGCTGACTGGCCAGCCACAGTCCAGAGACTAGGAGGAGGTGCATAAGAATCACCTTCAAGACTCGTCTGCGCTTGAAGAATCTGAAGATCGGGTCCCAAGGCAGAGGGACGTGGAGGCCGTTTGCAGAGAGCAAGTCCAACTCTGCAGTGAGCATGCCGGCAAAGAATGCTCCGTACCACGCGCCTGCCGCTCCAATGACCCAATACAAAGTCATGGCAAATGTCAAGAGGATGCGAGATCGTGTTCCAACTTGATGCGTGCAGAAGAGCCAGACAAACAGGGACAAAGATCCTCGTAATTCCACGGGAATGGTCCAGGTGTGCACGTTGTAATATGTGAAGAGGAAACCGCCGCGGAAGAAGTAAGTGAACTTCATTTGGTCCTTCCACCAGGCCCATAGTTCCCAAAAGATGTTGGACTGATGCTCGGGAAATGCTGTGGCAATGCCTGTAATGTGCCAGAAAAAGGCGAGCATCAAAGTGCTGATCCACACTGGAATGAAAAGGCGTCCCATGCGGCGCACCATTGCTGCATTGAGCGCTTCGATGAAATCGTCTCTTCGTCCTTGATGGAGAAGACTGATCAAGCTTCGTGGCACGACGTATCCCGAGATTGTGAAGAACAGGATGACCATGAAGTGGCCTCCGGTGAAGGGAAGGCGAAGAATGGGCCATGCTGCGGGAGATGTGTTGAATGTTTGCCAAAAGTAGGCAGCACCATAGCAGAGTTCCAGTCCCTGATGCGTGAAGACGGACAAGTGCATGATGCACACGCAAAATGCTGCGACGCCTCGAAGTCCATCGAGCCATGCTGTTGGACCTGGCCTCTTGCCGCTACCCGTACCTGGAGCTCTCTTTTCGAAGCATTCTGGCTTGAGCACTGACCAGATGCCGGACAAGACATTTTTGATGGAAAAAGTGCGAATGGCATTATTATTTCGGGCAGTGGCCGGTGCTGGTGGTGGCTTCTCATCGATCAACTGGCTCAGCAGACCCATCTGCTGGTCCGTGGTATGCGACATGGTGTCGCGTAGGCCTTGTTATGATTCTTTGCAGGCCAGATCCATGGATCGCACGTTGCAGAAGGCGAAGGCGTTGTTGAAAGGTTGCCTCTCAGAAGACGGAGGCACGGAGGTGGCGTAGACTTGAGCCTCGGCCATGAACCGTGGCGCTGAAACAGTCACGGGTGGTCACGGGTTACGGGTTACGGGTCACGGGCTACGGGCTACGGGCTACGGGCTACGGGTTGCGGGTGGAGATGCGCCACTTGCAGACGCCATGCTCGGGCAGAAAAGGTAACATTTCTATGCCTGTAAGGGACGATGGGCCGACTTAGTCAGCATTGCATTCGCCAACATGCTCCGGTCGGGCATTGACTGGCTACAGAATATCTATAACAACATCAAACCTTCTCACTCACCAGTATACTGACACGTCATGCCGGATCTCAAGACTCAGAACATCTCTTTTATTGGTAGGTCGCCGTCTGCTTGTCCCTTCTCTCATGCACAATCACCCTCCATGCTTCACGCTTGTCTCGACTATTTAGCCAAGTGCCATCGCTGATGTGGAACAGGAGGCGGCAATATGGCTGCTGCCATCATCTCTGGACTGGTGTCTACAGGCTTCGAAAAGAAGCAAATCACAGTCTCAGAGCCATGGCATGTCAATAGACAGAAAATGGCAGATCTTGGCGTGAACACGACGGCAAACAACCCCGAAGCAGCGACCGGCGCCGATATCATCATCCTGGCCATCAAGCCTCAGGTGGCGAAAACAGTGTGCCAAGAGCTTGCGGCTTCCGCTTTCTCATCTGCAAACTCCCAGCCTTTGATTGTGTCCATTGCTGCTGGCATTACAGGCGCGAGTCTCAAGGAGTGGTGTCAGACGAAGGAGGGGAAAAGCCCTGCCATCGTCCGAGTCATGCCAAATACTCCTGCTCTGCTCGGAGAGGGCGCGAGTGGTCTCTATGCTGACAAGGACGTCTCGGAGAAGCAGAAGGAATTGGCCACCGCACTGCTGCAGAGCGTAAGCCGAGCGATTGAATGGGTGGAAAAGGAGGAGCTCTTGGATGTTGTCACCGGTCTCTCGGGCTCCGGACCCGCCTACTTCTTCGCCATGGTTGAACATCTGATCGCAAGCGCAACTGGGCTCGGCCTTTCGGAGGAGCAGGCTACTAGACTTGCAACGCAGACATGTCTCGGCGCCGGAAAGATGCTTGTGGAGGGCAAAGACTCCCCGTCCCAGCTTCGAAAGAATGTCACAAGTCCGAATGGCACTACTCAGGCTGGTCTGGAGAGCTTCGAGGCCTCGGGCTTTGCAGCGATTGTCGATAAAGCTGTGAAGGCTGCGACGGACAGAGGCGAGGAGCTCGGCCGAACTTTGGGTAATCAATAGAGTGAACACGAGAGATGCCGACAGTCTCTTCTTCGCGTCCGGTCAGCCTGCGCGAATACGCAAGGCTGTCATATGCATCAATGTCTGGCTTTGAAGCGCGTTACCTTTTTCAGAACTTATGATACCTACAGTAATGAATGAGTCCAGCGAACCCTCAAGCCTGATCAGTTGGTCATACTTTAGAATGACTTAGATCGCATCGTGTCTGCCGCTGGAATTCGAGGTAAAAGTTTAGCCTGACTTTCGCTACAGTACATAGAATATGCGTCTCGGACGAACCATTTTCGGGTCCGCACTCAGGTTCCCCTGCGCTCTTGCAAGCAGCTCGCGAGGCAGACCTAGACGAAGCATATATGTTCGCAGCCCGCATACTTAAAGCTCAGGCCCCGAAGCAGCTTTTATCGTGCACGAAGCACCTATCTTCATCCTCATTCACAGATTGGTTGATGCTATTCGGACGCTACTGGATTGCCATGTTTTCGGAGTCCGAACCAGACGGCCCCGAGCAGACTACCTACTCGTGTCGATGGTCGTGCGAGTAGCGTGGTTGCAATACAAGGGTTTGATTCGTGGTTCTTCATGAGGCGCTAGTGGATGTCCTTGTCGTTCGGCTTTCGTACTTGGCGTCCTGCGTCAAGTCTGTACTTCAAGTTTTAACGACGACGTCCACATCTTTTTTATTGTTGTCGAGATACAGCGCTCCGTGCGACTGCGACATAGTGCTCAACGGCAGTTAGTAATGCAGCTAGGCTGAAAGGACCGAACCAGACAGACATGTCGGCGCTGGCAGTGAACCATTTTCCTCCCGGCGAAAGCAAGAGCTCAGAACATCGAGCACATTCTGACAGCCATAAGAGCTCTGGCTATCATACCTTCCATGCCCATCACACTGCCTCCGCGGAGGCCACGCACGTGGCGGAGTCCTGTTCACTTGGCAAGATTGCATAACACATCATCGTCGCCTACGCTTGGCAGGGTCGCCAAGAAAGCCAGGCCTTGGTCTGCCTCCCTCAAGCACAATCTCGCGACGATGACGATGAAAATCGAGACAAGCTATTGCCACATCTCTCGGCGTCGCAAGGATGATGTAGTTCTGCTACGGTCCACGAGTTTAGAGGTCTTGTCATTCATCGAATGCTAAGAAGTCGAATGAGGTAAGTACGTCAAGGTGAGAGATGGTTCCATATATAATTGTCACCTCCCACAGATCAATCATAAACAACAGCAAGCGACAATCAAAACAATACATGAACAACACGATTCTCGAAGCATTACCATATACACTAAGCAACATGACTCTCCAAGATACCACGATCACCGACAAGGGCTGTGAGTGCTACCAGCGACTGCAACCCACCTCTGGCGCGACCCAACAGCAAACGCATATCTCCAACGGCGAGACATTTTCCGCCTACAGCACATCTCGACCATCAACTCCAACGCGGAAAGAATCCGAGTCGCCTACAAACACCCCTCACAACAGCGTCACATCCTCCACAGACGCAAGCAGCCAGCGCGCATCCTACGCAGAATCAACCAACGACGAATCAAACGGCCTATCTGTACATGACAGAGACCGCCGCAGAGGATCGCGAGCGAGCGGACTCAGTGCGGGAAGTTCTTCCAGAGGTGCGTGGGGTGAGCATCAGGACGGAAAAGTCTGGGCGCAGGATAAGGAGCGAAAGCACAGAAAGCTGTTTGAAAAGATTTTCGACCATAAACTTGCGCCTGACTTTTTGAAATAGAAAATACCTAGTGTAGCAGGTACAGACGGGCTCTGTTTCCCATAAGGCTGGAATATTCTACTTACAAGGCTTAAGGAGGCATCTTTAGCCTTCGGTATATCCCAATTCTAGTCGTACTTTGCATTTATAGAAGAGTGGTTTGGTAGGTAATTCGGAAGCTCACGCTGCACTCGGGGCGCATTATTCATGAGCGTAGGTAAATACATTTTCGACGGCAAAGTGGTATGTATAGGCGTCGTTGGAGATCCGGCGCCACGACGAGTCTGGGAACCAGACCTACCGGATGCAATTTACATACATCTTGCGCGACTCACGTCACTTCTCTTGCTGAAGTCGACCATCCCATGTTGTTGTGCTGCGAGACTCTTAAGTCCTCACTGAATATGAGATTTCCGCCTGCATGTGACAGTGGACTTTGCTTCACCGTCTTACGCAAATCCTGCCACGCCTGACTGAGACCGAAAAAAAAGCTGGCATGACTCACAACCTACCTACCTACCTAGACTTGTTGAGGAAAAGACCCAAGGTAAGCACGAGCACGAACACCGGGAACACTGCTCTTGCCTTTTTCTCTGTGAAAGTGAAAGTGAAAGTGAACAGCTTGTCTCGGAGGTCGCCGCCTTCCATAACTTACTTGCTTGTGGGTGTTCATGTCAAAGCGGAATTTTATACCACGGGGCGCGCGCATAGACGGAGAGTATTATGGCTTTCGAAAGTCGAAACGTCACTACGCAGGAGCTACAGACCTCCCTGGCAATAAATAATTCCACTGTGTCTCCTCCCTCACCCGATCAGCAGAAATCAAAGGAGGCTCGTCTTCGCCTGGTATATCGCGGCGGTGACGCGGCCACGAGGTGTGGCAGCAGCAAGGTTGGAGTCCAGAGGGAAGATAGAGAGCAATTGCAGCGAGGGGAGTGCTGTGTTGAAGCAGGAGGTCTGCTCTGATTGTAGCGATGACCATCGAACTGTCAGCGAATGTGGATACTCTATGCAAGTCCCCTTTGCATCGTACCGTGTCTCTCATTTCCCCAAAGAATGATCAACAAGTAGCATGAGGCTCCGTGGTGCAGCCAGAGAAGAAGAACCACGTGAGCTTCGCATAGCGCTTTCCTTTCCTCTTCGCCGACTTCTTCGTCAACGACGCTTTCTCCCAGCCCGACGTCTCCAGCTCCTAGTACGGCGCTGTTTCCCTCTTCAACCAGTCCAGCGTGAGTGGATCCTCCTTGAAGAACGTCCACGTGTTCTCATATACCTCCTTGTGATAGTCATTAAGCCACCTCATCTCCACATCGGAAAGCAAGCTGACATCGATAAGGTTCCTGCACATCGGCACCATAGTAACATGCTCAAAGCCAAAGTATGGTTTGCCGCCGAAGTTGTATTTGGTCTTGACCTCCTTCACCGTTATCACGTTCTCGATGCGAACACCGAAGCTGCCGTCTTCGTAGTATCCTGGTTCATCGGAGATGACGTTGCCCACGCTGAGGGGGACCTCGCTGTATTGTACCCTAGTACCAATCCCGATGGGACCTTCGTGGACGTTTAGGAAAGAGCCCACGCCGTGGCCGGTGCCGTGACGATACTCGAGGCCATTTTGCCAGAGGTATTGACGTGCGAGGGTGTCGAGGGCGAAACCTGATGTGCCTTTTGGGAATATGGCAAGTTCAAGACCGATAGTTCCTTTGAGGACGAGTGTGTATGCCTCAATCTCCTTGGCGCTGGGCGTTCCGAAATGCAATGTTCGGGTAGTGTCGGTCGTGCCATCGAGGTACTGGGCGCCGGAGTCGCAGAGGTATACTTGGGTGGGGTCGATGGTTGAGCAGTTTCCTTGCTCTGGCTTGTAGTGAATGACAGCGGCGTTGGGACCAGTAGAAGATATGGTGTCGAAAGAAAGGCCAACGAAGTTGCCGTGCATCGAACGAATCTGCTCCAATTTATCTGCCGCTTGCACTTCATCCAGTTCCGCCTTCTCGTTGATGAGCTGGTTCTCGAGCCAAGCGAAGTATTCAATTAGAGCAGCGCCGTCTCGAATGTGGCATCTCCGCATGCCTTCGAGCTCGACAGGGTTCTTCACGGCCTTGGCGTCCCCAACAGGTGACCGTACTTCGTCTACGTTCTCCTCTCCACCCAGTGAACGCGAGAGTGCCCATGATGCTGTATTCGAGATTAAATATTTGCGCTTTGGAGTGCTTGGGTGGTCACCATTCGTCGCTGGCTGTTCCGAAGCGAGTGTCTCCACATCACAGAAGATGGCGTCGTAGGGTCTGATGGTGACTCCCTTAAGATGCTCCTTGAGATCGTCAGACATCTTCGTTTCGTCGACATAGAGGCTCGCTGTTGTTGGTGTGATGATAGCGTATGAGAAGAAGACTGGGTTGTATGGAATATCGTTGCCGCGAAGATTGAACAGCCAGGCAATCTCGTCGAGCATGCTGACCACGAAGCCCGCCGCCTTCTTCTTGTCAAGCTCTTTGCGCAATTCCTCAATCTTCTCCTCCCACTTCTTGCCAGCATATTCCAGGCCGAGCATCCTCACGGGCTCATTGGGCATTGGTGGTTTGTCCTTGCCCCAGACCTTGTCGACGAGATTCTCCGCAATTGCCACGAGCTCTCGCCCGCCTTTCTTTTTGATCTTATCCCCAAGCTTCTTGACCTCGCCCGATGTCACGACAGTTGGATCTACGCCGACCCTCTTCCCTCCTTCGGCCTGCTCGATGGTCCACTCCTGCCATGTTGGCACATCTTGCAGACCCTGCTTCAGAAGTGTCCAGTTCTCGTCGAGTTGTCGGCTCGCTTGGTTAAAATATCTGCCATCTGTTGCTAATGCGGCCTTGTCTTGTGATATGACTGCTGTGCCTGCGGAGCCTGAGAAACCGGAGATGAATTCACGTCTGGCATCGGCGGCGGCTATGTATTCGGAAGAATGTGCATCTCCGCTCGGCACGACTACAGGATGGTCAGTCAGCCATTACTGCGTTCGATGTGTGACGTGCATACTGTATATATCTACCTTGGCTTCTTGCATGAAGTGCCGCAGCCGCTTGATGCGGTCAGTGGTGTGCACCTTGTCCATGTCGGCTGGTCGGGATGAACGAGAAATAACGTTACGCGCAGAGAAGGCAAATGCTCGTGTCGTAGGTCGAATGGTGGCCAGCATCAGGCGCAAGAGAAGGACGTAGTCACGTATGTATCATCGATATCCCGAGCTTCGAATGCTTCAGCACTTCTACTCCTGTCTTATGTAATCACACCTCGCATCAGACTTTTCCATTGAGTCAACAACAACAACAACAACAACAACAACAACAACGCGACCACTTTCATCGAAATCCGTCTTTCTTCGATGAGTGCTGCACCGATCCGAGGGGCTTGACGCACGCTTGACCGGGCATCGACACCCCTCCGCGTCAAACATTCAAGGCGCACTGAATCCTCATCTGGATACAGTCTCGTCAAAAACACAAAGAAAATGCCCCCCAAACGCACCATCGCCAACCGGCTTTTGGCTGGACTCGTTCACATTCGCCACTACTCCGCTCCAGCTGACCGCTCGATCCCCGCTGCAAAACAAAAGTACCTTCCTACGTCTGGCACCTATCCGAAAGGATTTCTTGCTGGAAGTGCTTTTGCTGGCGTGAAGGCGAGCAACACGAAATACCATGATTTGGCCTTGGTCATGTCCGAGACACCATGTCCAGCAACTGCGACCTTCACAAAAAACATCTTCAAAGCGGCACCTGTTGCCATTTCCAAACACTTCTTGGCGGCCAGGGGATCAGAAGGCTTTCGAGGCGTGCTGGTCAACTCTGGCTGCGCCAATGCTGTCACTGGCTCCTTAGGACTCGACCACGCCACAACCATGGCCCGAGAGACTGACAAGCTATTCAATCCTACCGCCAGCGATGATGCCGTGCCTCAGACTCTGGTTATGAGTACCGGCGTCATCGGCCAGCGCCTTCCCATCCGCAAGATCACAGCTGCCATTCCCAAGCTCAAGGAGAACGTTGGGAATACACATGAACACTGGTTGAATGCCGCCAAAGCCATCTGTACCACCGATACCTTCCCAAAGCTGCTCTCTCGGACCTTTACATTACCATCGCACCCAGACACCACCTACTCGATCGCGGGCATGACCAAAGGCGCAGGCATGATTCATCCCAACATGGCCACCCTTCTCGGAATAATCTGCACCGACGTCAAGATTGACCCCGCATCAATGCGTACGCTGCTGGTTCGTGCAGTCAACAAGTCTTTCAACTGTATCTCGATTGACGGCGATACCAGCACTAACGATACTGTCGCCTTCTTTGCCAATGGGGCTGCGGCACCCGAAGATGTAAAGCCTTTGTATTATTCGCCAATGGACGAGCGTGATGACAGTGGGCCTCGTGTGAGGATTCGGGCCAACTCGGATTTGCTTGCGCTGGAAAGAGTGTTGACGGGTTTTGCTCAAGATCTTGCAAAACTTGTTGTTCGGGATGGTGAGGGTGCAACGAAATTTGTCACAATACGTGTCAAGTCGGACACGACCCATGACAATGCAAAGCGAGCGGCCGTCTCCATCGCCCGCTCTGCACTGGTCAAGACAGCGTTATACGGCAAGGATGCCAATTGGGGTCGCATTCTGTGTGCAATTGGCTACGCTCCAGGCATCATGGACAGCAGGGAAATCAGGCTTGCGGACTTGCGGCTTGCAAGGATCACGAGGCAGCCTGAAAAAGAAGATAGTATCAAGGCGGAGAGAGCGGTGATTCCAAAGCGGACGTCAGTCAGCTTCATCCCTGCCGATGGCTCAGAGGAGCTCAAGTTGCTGGTCCGCGGCGAGCCAGAGCAGGTAGATGAAGAGCGCGCCAAGCAGATTCTGGAAATGGAGGATTTGGAGATTTTGGTCAGACTAGAAGACGATGGTAAGTCTGCTGAGCCCAAGCGTGTGACGGAGGCAGTCTTCTGGACCTGCGACTTTAGCCACGAGTATGTCACGATCAACGGCGACTACCGCACGTAGTTCAATTTGTCCTCATCCGGATGTACGATTAGAGTGGGATACTGTAGGATGGGTTGGGGAGGGGGGAGAGGGGGGGTGTCCACGTATCTATATAGGGAAGGAAGTTGGTGACGTAGCTTCACATGAAGAAAATCGGAAACCCTTGTCGACACGGCTCCACCTCGAAGCTTGTTGATCTGCGCTACACTTGCGCTCCACGTCGCAACGCACACTTCAACCATGACCCAGTCGACACAGAACACATTGCGTGTCAGCGAAGACGACATATATCGAACTTCCAGCCAATTCCGCTTGTGGTCCTTCTCTCCCGAACAGCTCGCCGCGCAGCGCCGAAAGACACACGAGCTCGCGCTCGCCCGCGCGAAGCAATACCTCAGCCAGCAAAATGGCGCCGCTACAAACGGACACACAAACATAGAAGAATGCCTCACCGAGAATGAAGAGTTGCGCCTAGTGCAAAGATATGGTGAAATCATACGCCTAACAGCGACCCAGCTGAAATGGCCTACACACATCGCAATCACCGCGATCCAGTATCTGAAGCGCTTCTATCTGAGTAACAGCTGCGTGACATATCCTCCAAAGGAGATCTACAAGACGGTCATGTTTCTGGCCAGTAAGACGGAAGCGTTCCACCTGCCACTCAGCCAATTCAGCAGAAGTGTCAGTTCTGAGCCGGATACTGTCCTCGCACCAGAGTACAAGGTCATGCAAGCACTGCGCTTCACATTGGATGTACGACAGCCTTCGCGAGGTCTGAAGGGGACATTGATGGAGCTGCTGAATATGGTGGAAGGCATGATCGGACCTGTGCCTGGCGTAGAAGAGACAGATGGGAAGGCAATACAACAGCGGCTTTTTGAGCTGAAAGCACCCGAAGATGGCAATAAAACACAATGGCGCGCAAAAGGCTCAGAAGCAGATATGAAGCAAGCTCGTGACAGAGTACAGCTCGCATTTCAGTCCGCAAAAGAACTCCTCGAATCTACAGCCTCCCTCACAGACGCCTATCTCCTCTACACACCCTCGCAGATGGTCATGGCCGCTCTCGAGATCGCAGATGCCCCGCTCTTCCACTTCTACCTCGACACCAAACTCCCCTCCTCATCACCAATCCGCGCAAAGATACTCTGCACTGTCCACTCTTGCGCGGAACTGCTTGCAGCTTATGATCCGGAGAGCTCTATGAGCAAGGAGGAGAGAGCCGAGCTCGAGAAGAAGTTGGAGGCATGTAGGGATCCTAACACGAGGGACCTGGTCAAGGTACATGCTGCAGTGAAGAGGAATGGTGCTGAGGAAGGTATGGTCAGCGAGCAAGATGCTAAGAGGAGAAAGCTCGAGAGGGAGAAGAGTAACAAGGAGATGGATGATTTGTTCGGACCGAGTTTACCGATGGCTAAGGGCTGAGGTTGAGGAGGCACGAGGAATAGGAGCATAATATCATATTCCAGCAGAAAGAGGACTTTGGATTGGATGCTAGGGACAGGCACCAAGAGAAGGCATCACTCATTCGGGGCCCGACACCATGAGCAGTGCGGAATATTCGCGAAACTTGCAAGCTTCCCGAACGTCCACGTCGAGAATCAGCACACACTGTCGAGCAGCTGCGGGAGCCTTTTGAGCATCGGCCCACGCAGGAGGAAAATGCTGTACCAGCCCTGTCCAACATCTTATTAGCCTCTCGTTCTTGCGATGCACAAAGCAAGCTGAATCATCATGACGGCCACCCCTGCTTTGCTTCCAACCTATTCTTCGCTCAGTCCAGACTCGAAACGTTTTGTAGTCCTACCCGACCCGACGTGAGGTCTAGCCACTTCACCCCAACTATATAACTAGCCGTTTCCAGGCTTGACGCCGTGGCGATCTAGCGTCATAATGAGCATCATGGTCCTGTGAGATTTATTTGCGAGAGGATCGCATAATCAAGCGATCGGAGTCCGACAGATCTTATTGCGATGTTGTGATGGTGAAAATCTGATCTGCCTGGAGAACGGTGAGCAGTACATTTCTGAGTTACAGAATGAGCTTGGGAAAAGACTTCAATGCATCACGCAACGGAGGGGATTTTTTTTCTTCTGTGGGCAGCAGGAGACGAAGAGTGTTTATTACAACCAAGATATGATGTTGCGTTCGCCAAAAGTTGTTGAGTATTTCATAGTCCATGCGTACGTACGCTGTAATGAGACTTCGTTCCGATTCATGCGTTCACGAAGACTCTGCCTGGGAACAGATGTTCTCTTCGTAGATGCCAGGAGGCTTTGGGAGACGGTATGAGCGTGCTGACAGCCGAATATCGTCCTGGCGATGGATCATACTGTATTTCTGAACGCATCGTAGCTTATGATGTCAACGCCTGGTCGACCACTTGTACAAGCTTCGCTGGCTGGCTGATGAAAGGGTCGTGACCGGCGTCAATTCTTGCGATATGCATGCCATGTTCCTTGGACATGTTTTCTTGCCAATCTGCAGGCACACATTTGTCCTGTCGACGGTGCCGTTAGCCTCCTGATTTGGGGGGGAGAAAAGGCAATACCTACCTGCTCAGTCAGAATACACCAGACTTTGCATTGCTTCCAAGACTGGCTTCTCTCATCCGGCATGCCCGCCATACCCTGATACACCAACGCATCAATATACGGTTGCGCCTCTGCTTCATGCATGTCATTGAAGAAGGCCTCGGTCGCCTTGTGGCATTCAATGGTGCCCTCTGCTTTGCCAAAGTCCGCATATCCCTGTTCGAAGAGTAATTGTGTGACAGGACCATATTCGAGGAAAGATCCCAGCATCATGATCGTGAGCTTGTCCTTTGCATCTGGGTGCGCTTTGAGGATATCGTGGACCGCCGCAGTTCCGACTGGTCCTGCTGCACTGTGTAGAATGATTGCAACGGGCCTATTCTCGAGCTGGGCCTCGATGACAGACACGAACGACTTTACCGTGTCTTCGGCAGTGACTGTCTTGTCTCCTGCTGAGATCAGTGGGTGAGGTATGATCTTGTACCCGGCTTTCTCGAAGTGAGGAACCACAGGCTTGATGTGTGCTTCTCGATGCCATGCTCCAGAGCAGAAGATGATGGTAGGCTTGTTGTCTGTCATGACCGGCTAAGCAATGACTTCCCTGGTATAATCAAGGAATGGGAAATGGCCTGCTCAGCTGAAGGAGGCAGGAATCAAGCCTTTTATGCTCCTATCGCGGGATGCCATCTTTGGATTCGCGCTCGCCTGTCCATATGCGCCACTTCTTGGCCGGCGGATATGTGGATGAAACCGCTCCAATTCCCGCTTGCATCCTGAGCAGCTGCAGTTGCAAAGCGTCGGTACGTAATAAGGAGCTGTTCGGTTGAACCTGCGGTTCCAGGTGCAGGTAGACCTACTGCCGTATTTTGGACCTGCACTACGCCTAGCACTATCGGACCGGCTGAAACAGCCGTATATTGTTTCTACGCTTGTAAAGACCTTCCGCATATAGATATTGTCGCACTTGTTCGGTTGTAGCTATAGTTGTCCTTTATAGAATGTAACGAGGCTCGAATATTGGCTATATAGCCGCTAGCATCTATACTCGGGTCTATCCGAGTAGGGCTTAGTAAGTAGAATTTGCCCTTCTCTAAGAATACGATAGATTCTAATTTTTCTATTACTACGACTATTAGCAATAACGATGCCTATATATATCCTTACGTATACTATTACCGAAATTAAGATAAGATTATATACTTTAATTTATACTAAAAATTAGCTCGATACGATACTCCTTTATTAAGAAACAAATCTACCTATTACTATAACCGATACGTAGTCTCTACCTAAGCTTTATAACTCCTAGAATATATAGAGTCTTACCTAAACTATACTATAAGATATATAAAGCTTAGATCTATAAGACATAGATACTATCGCTATATTAGGAATATAAGAAGTATTATCTAACGGCTATAACGACGATAAGATACTATAAGGTAGGCTTAACTAGTCTCTAGCTATAGAAGAGTTATTCCTTAAGAACTACGCTTTATAAATCGACCTTAATAACTACTATAATAGTACCCTTAATCCTAAAGGCTATAACGTAGTAACTAAAGTAGTTAATAGATATACTAAGAGATAGGTTACTTAGACCTAGTATAAGAGTCAAGACTAAGTATAGTACTTATAAGGCCTTATATATAGCCTTTATAAGGCTCGAAGCTAAGTCTAGATTTAGTATTAATTAGGATACTAGTATTATTACTATAGATAGCTTCGTATAGAACGACTATCTCTCGAAGAAGGTATATAAAGATACGAAGCCCCTATAGTATAAGGCAATACTATACGTATCCTTCTATAGGACTATCTTTAGTAATAAGAGTACTACTAGATAGGCCTCTAAAGGAGGCTCTATAGTAGTTAAGAAGCGACTTAATAATAAGCCTATTTAGAAGCTACGTAAGAAGCTAAAGTTACTATAATAACTAGTTACTATCTATAGTAATATAGAAGCTAAAAAAGAGAACAAATAGCTAGATAGTAGGCCTATAACTATTTAAGATAAGCCGATTGTAATAACTCCTAGTCTACGTACTCCTATTATACCGTAGGTCTTAGAGTCTACTAGTAAAGGTAATAAGACTAGCGCTATTTGGCTTACTAATACTATTCGAGAGGGCTTCGTTACTATAGTACCTAATATTCTAGTCAAGTTAGCTATTAATAGGCTTAACGATTATAACCTATCCTATAAGCTCTATAGGGTAGCTAGTAAGGCCTTCTATAGTAATAACGGCGAGTTTAAGTCTCGTATCTTTAATTCTTTATTAGTAGAATACTAAGATATAAGTACGAGTTTCTATAGAAATTAGCGTACGAGAACGATATAGAAGAAGATATTATTATAAATTCTTATATTACTATACTATTCTACCTACTAGACAAGTAGCTATCTCTATCTACCTTTAAAGGTAAAAGCCCTTAGCCTATAGCCTCTAGTATAAACCCCTTTATCTCCTTCCTACTATATATAATTCTATTCCTACCTTTTATATCTAGTTAGGCTATAGGATATAGAGAGGATCTCTATAGCTCCTTCCTCTTACTAGGCTTCTATTTCTATTTCCTATCTTCCTCGCTCTCTAGTTTCTCCTTTATAAGAGAGAACTACTTAAGGAGGCCTTTCTCAATTATCTATCTAGTTACTTTATTTAAGCCTTTCTTAGTCTAGGTAATCTCTTACTATAATAACCCTACTTTTTAAAGGAGTTAGTTCCTTATCCTTTGTCTCTCTAGATAGAAGAGTATAATATATTTTAGTATCTAGGCCCTATATCTATATATATATTCTAGTATCTTATCTAGAAGAAGAGATTAAGAGCGATATTAAGAATTAGAGTTAAATCGATTAAGCTACTTTCTAGTATTCTATACTAGTAAAAGTAATTAATACGATAACGACGAGATTTAAGGGCGTTTCTAGTAGAGGAGCGAGTATAGCTTTCAATATCCCTAACTATCTACTATTTAATACTAGGTCTTGTTAGAATATATAGTCTAGTTAGTTACCTAGTAGGGGATGCCAAGCAGATTGGATTACATAATAATAATCATGTGACTAATCCAAGCTAATACCTTTTAGGTTAAGCTCTAACCTATAGATAATAATAATAACATACTCGCTATTCCTACTTTAGCCCCTACTATTCCTTGTAGCTTCTATTATAGTTTATGATCTATTTATACCTATCGGCCCTCCTTAGCTCGATAGGTTATGAGCCCGGGTTTGTAACTACAAGGTAGAAAGACTAAAGTAGTATAGGTTACTCCTAGACCTATAAGTCTAGTCCTAGAAGGAAGAGGCAAAATAGGAAAGGGAGACTTAAGGTAGACCTATATACATTGTACAAAGAAGCCCTATACATATAAGCTATAAAAGAACCTAGTAAGGCATACTTAGAAGTATAAAGGGAATAGATAAGCCTAAGTTTTGAGCACCTTTAGATAAGCCTTAGACTTAGCACTTAGTACTACTAATACCCTAACTTGTTAGTATACAGTTAGGAAGGACTTGAGGAAGTCATTAGCCTTATAGGGCTAGAATCTATTCCAAGTTTTTAGTAACCTTCTAAAACTAAGCTAAGTTGTTAGTAACCTTTAAACTATTATAGGCCTAGTAGAGCTAGGGATCTACTAACTAAGGAAGATAGCTATCTAGAAACTATTATTTTTAGATTAAAGAAAGAGCTTGTTTCTAGAGTTTGTTTAGGTTTGATTTATAAAAGAAATCATAGATCAAGAAGGTAGAATTAGCAAGAGAAGGGCTATACTAGTCTTAACAAGGGAGAATCATGAATTATAGTTCAAGATCATTAGGATGTACCTAATAAAACTAAAGGTTAAATAGGTACTAGATAAAGTAGTCCTTAATACCCTAGTATCTATACTATCTAAGCATATCTTAACAACATTATTAGAATCTTTAGATTAGTTAATTAGAAGAGTAAGCTATAAGGTTTACAATGCAATAGCATTATATAAAATATTCATCTACATTTTAGAAGATAACTAGGACGAATGTTAAGAGCTTGAATATACAAAGCATTTGTAGGACTAGGCAAAAGGGAAATATAAGAGGAAACTATAGGTAATAGGGAGAAGTTTACTCTAATAGTATACTAATTTTAGTATAGAAGAGGGTTAAATAATTAATAAAGTATAGTAGAGCTTGAGTAGCATAGCTAAGAAGGTAATATCTATCTCTCCCTAGTTTAAGGATATTAAGACTAAGGAGAGGAAAGTTTAGTAGTTACTAGTAGCCCTTCTAGAAACATTTAGCACTATTAGGGATAGGATTGACCTAAGGTAGGACCTTAGCCTATAGGACATCCTTAGAATCCTAAGAGAAAAACAAGAGTAGATAATAAGCTAAGAGATAGCTATGTTTACTAAGAAAAGGAACTAGGTAGGAGCTAGTAGAGATATATTATACTTCCTATATAGAGGGAAGCATTAGATTAAAGAGTGCCCTAGCCTAGACAAGGCAAAAGTAGCTATCTAGCTAAGATAAAGCTATAGGATAGTAAAGAAACAATCCCTATCTAGAGCTAGGAAGGGATCTTTATTAGATAAAGAGCAACTTAAAGACATAGTAAAGAAACTAAGCCTAAAGATACAATCCCTAGAGAAGAAGACTAGGAAACTATCTTCTAAGAAAGCCTATGTAGTACAAGATATAGAGGTATCCTCTAAATTATCTCTCTCCTCTAAAGAAGAAGATATTAATAAGGTAGCTTATATAACTATTAAAGTAAAAGGTAAGTATAAGCTATCTAAGTAGCTACTTAACTCCTATACTTCTACCTATATAACTAACTAAGAATTACTCTTTAGAGACCTAAAGCCTCTTAAAAGGAAAAAGTAGATTAAGGTTAGGGATAGCTACTTAATAGCTACATATGTTAGGAGTATAGTTATAGATAGAAGGAAAGGCAAATAGATTGTATTAAAAGGTATTCTCTTTGTACCTAGGCTTAGAGTTAATCTTATTTCTTAGAACTAGTTTAGTAAGTAGTTTAGTGTTCAACTACCAAAATTCATACTTTATTTACCTAATAGAAAGCTAGTAGTCTAGATAAGGCTTTTAAGAGGAGTGCTATTCATTGAGGAAATTAGCTAAGACCTAGATAAACTCGTATATAAATATATCCCCTAGGACTCAATGAATAATAATGCCTATATACTTGTAGCCTAGACTAACTAGGATTAGTAGGAGCTATAGTATAGAAGAGTTAGATACTTTAGAGAAGGAGTACTAAAAGACCTTTACAAAGTAACTAACCTAAAGGATAAAATCCCTATCCCTATAAAGCATTAGCCCTATAGGGTGTATTCTCTAGCCAAAATGAAAAAACATAGAGGTAAGGAGACTAAGAGAAAGCTAGCTAGGCTTGCCCTTATCTTAATTAATATCTATAGACTATTACCTATCTTAAGACTAGGTTTTAAATAGTAGCTTAAGATTGTTAATAACTTTTCAAGAAAGAAGTAGGTATTCCTATTAAAATCAAGAGAAGATGTAGCAAATACGTTATAGGGATAGAGAAGAAAAGCTAAATTACAATTAGGGAATTAGCTTTAGGTAGTAAGAAGTAATAGAGCAAGAGAATTGCTTACATTACTTAAGTAGTAGGAGAA